>CAUYUJ010017532.1:219846-233145 GCA_963575745.1 Prorocentrum cordatum | reverse complement strand
GGAGGAGGAGGAGGGAGGACGAGGAGTAGGGAGAGGGGTAGGAGGAGGAGGGAGGAGGGAGGAGGACGGGGAGAGGAGGAGGAGGAGGGAGGAGGAGGAGGAGGAGGAGGAGGAGGAGGAGGAGGAGGAGGAGGAGGAGGAGGAAGGTCCTCCTGTCGCGAGCCTTTTTCGGTCCCCCCCCCTCGCAAAGACGAGGAGAGGATCCTGGCCGCCGAAGGCGCGTGGCGGTCAGCGTCAGCACGTGCGCCGGCATGCGCCTCGCAGGACTGAGCTCATGCCTAAATCGGGCGCGTCCCCCCCCACAGGGGGTTTCTGGGCGAAAAGTTAAGAGTGCTCAAACTTATTCCCCCCCCAAATGGGCAAACATAGTAAAACACATCGTCCCTGGATTTTTTTTTGTTTTTGTTGTTTTTGAATATTCATCCTGCAGAGGGACACGCCCGACTTAACCTTATGCGTTTTCTGGTTAGGGAATCGACCACGAGTTGATTTGCACCACGCTTGATTTTTTCAGTGAAGGTAAGAGATGCGTGGGATTTTTGGTAAATGTCCGAAGCGTATGCGTATCTCCTTGCAGAGTCGACAAAACCAAGATTGGTCAGCGGCGCGCAGAGGGGGGCAGGGGGAGGGGGGGAAGGCTTCTTGGAGCGCCCCTGCTTCTTAGCAGGCGCGGGCCTTGCCTGTAAACGTAAATGCGGCCCGCGGCCTTTGAGAACCAGCCTCCTTCTGAGAAGCCTTCTTCCCTCCCCCTTACCCGCCTCTGCGCGCTGCCAGTATCGGGGTATATCCATTATGTGGTCGATCCTCCACTCGACTTGTCGTGGCTGCGGCCTCCACGCGGTTCCCTGAGGGGCACGGGCGCCCCCCCCCTCCCCAGAGCCTCTGCTAGCGCGGTTCTGGCGGTTCGTTTTCTCGCGCGGCGATGGGAGAACGCAGAAGAAAAACGCCATCAACATATTTTTTGGGCGTTCCGCGCGGAGCGCCACCAACACATGTGTATGGCGAGGCTTTTCTTCTATCAATGGGTGTGGTAGCGAGGGCTGCAGAAAAAAATGCCATTTCGGGCTCCGACAGGGGCCCCTTAGGTCCAGAAAGGGCCCGCGAGGTTCGAACGGGGCACCTTTCTTCCCCAATGATTTGCGCCCAAGGCTAGCAACGTGACGTAGTGCCGTCCAACATCGTGTTGCCAACGCCCGCTGTGCTGATCCAGGTCCCGAGAGTGGCGGAGGAACATTTCAAGTCGCGGATTTCCTCCAAGTCGCGTCGCGGTTCACCGCGTACGCGCTGGTATTTTGCCACCAACCAAACTTGCGCGATTCTTCCGATCCTGAGAAGGCCGCGTGTTCTCGGAAACCGAACTCGGTTCCCAGAAGCACGCATTTATCCTTTCTGGCGTTCGTTCGGTGGTCTAGCCTCGCGACGCGACGGTGGTTTGGCCTCGCGAGGCGAGCAACCCGACGCCGTCCTCCGACCACAGCGGCGGCAACACCTCCAGCGACTCCACGCCGCGCCTGCAAAACGTCGAGGGGGCCTCCCCGGGCTCGGGCAGGAGCGGCGTCCCGGGGGGGCGGAGGAGTAACGGGAAAAAGAGGAGGAGGAGGAAGAGGAGGAGGAGGGGGAGGATGAGGAATTGGAACTGGACAAGGAGGAGGAGGAGGAGGAGGAGGAGGAGGAGGAGGAGGAGGAGGAGGAGGAGGAGGAGGAGGAGGAGGAGGAAGAGGAGGAGCAAGGACAAGGGGAGGAACAGGAGTAGGAGGAGGAGGAGGTGGAGGAGGAGGAGGAGGAGGAGGAGGGGGGAGGAGTAGGACGAGGAGGACGAGGAGGTGGAAAAAGAAGAGGAGGAGGTCCGTAGCCATTTTGGTTCAAGGGGCGTGCTCCTGAACCTTCAACCTCGCTCGACAGATCGAGGCTTGTGTGTGTGTGTGTGTGTTCAAACTGCCCCCACGAGCTGATCGTGGCCGGAAGTTCGCGACTTCACAACAATCACTCTTCCTAACCAAATTTTCCTGCAGCCACTTCGGCTCGTCGCGCGATGGCGGGCTGGGCATGCAGGCGGTGCAATGTGTGGAGCCATGGAGCGAAGGCCAAATTGTTTCGTTGCGGAGCCCACCGGCCTGCTGGACGAGAGCCGATGCAAGGATCACCCCCAACGCCGCAAGGGGGGTGGTCCGTCCAAGGGCGCCGCAGCCGTCAGCTGTTCGCGTTCCCGCCCTGGCTCACATATGAGAATCAGCGAGCGAAGAACGGTATAAAACAAACTTTTTCGCTGTCGGGGGCGCCTGTCCCTGGGCAGCTTGAAAGTTTATACCCCTCGTATAAACTTTCCAGGCGCCCTGGGACAGGCGCCCCCGACAGCGAACAAGTTCATGTTATACCGCTTTCGCCCGTTAAGAGAAGCAAGGGCCAGCCTGGTCCCAAGGAGGCGGCAACAACGGCATTGACCAGGGCAGCTGCAAAAACAAGTGCGACCCAGCTCGCGGAGCAGGAAAGGGACTTCTGGGTCGGCATGTACGGAGAGAGCTGGTTCGTCGTCAGTTCAGCCCTGTCAAAGAGCCAGCGAGACAAAGTTGCCGACCGCCGCCGCCTCGAGAAGGCAGGAAGAGGAGACCCAGTGCAGAATCGTGATGTGCCCCAGCAGGTGCGCACCGCCCAGTTCAAGGTGCTGCAGGCGGAGCAGCGAGCTGATGCGGCACGCGGCGCGGGCGCCGAGGCGGCCATGGCGGCCATGGAGGCAAAGGATAAGCCAAAAATGGAGCTTGAGGAATCCAAGCGTGCGGCAAACCAGAGGCTTAGCCAGGCAGCAGCATCAGCGATGTCAGAGGAGGTCTGGGGCGGCTTGGACACGCGCTCCAAACTGCTCGGGAAGGTCTTCGAACAGCAGGGGGGGCCAGTCCGCGGAGGCGATGGCCGCGAAAGATGCCCTGGACCATACTTCTGAACTCAAGGCTAAAGAACCTGCTCCTCCTAATGAGCCTGGCCCTGCACCAGCTTTTGCCGGTGGAGATGGGCCAGCAGAGACGCTAGATCACGGGGTGGAGGGACCCGTTGGGCCAGACATCCCAGTGGATTCTTCCAGCGCGTTCGAGAGGTCATGGGCCCATGGGGCGCCGAGCTCGATGAGGACCAGCGCGCCGAGGCAATGGTCGCCCTCTTCAAGGAGATGGCTGCCGAGCGGCGACGCGTTTGTTTAGCAGCCATGTGATTCACGTGAGACAAGGCCATATCCATTTTCTTGTGGAAAGCATAGAGCCAGGTGAGAGAAAGGCAGCTGAACCCGTTTCCCTGGTTATGTCGCGCGTGGCGGACACCCGCGGGCGCGACGAGGCTGGGGGCTGACCCCGCGCGCCTACCATATCAGCGATGTGGGCGAGGTGGTTGCTAAATATGTCGCGCGTGGCGGGGCTCCGCGGGCGCGGCGGGGCCGGGGGCGCGCCCCGCGAGTCCGCGCGAACGCCGATTTCGGCGAGGTCATCGGGTGATGCGTCGCGCGCGGGGTGGGCCCGCGGACGCAGCGGGGCCGGGGGCGCGCCCCGCGAGCTCGCGCGACCTGCGGTTTCGGCGAGGTCTTTGCTGGATATGTCGCGCGTGGGGGGGGGGGTCCGCGGACGCAGCGGGGCTGTGGGCTTGCCCCGCGCGCCCGCGCGCTCAGCGATTTCGACGACGTCGCCTATGGCCATGTCGCGCGCGGTGGGGCCCCGCGGCCGCAGAGGGGCCAGCGGCCGGCCCCGCGAGCCTACGGGGCCAAAAATCCCGGAGTGGCCTCAGCTAGATAAGTCGCGCGTGGCGGGGCCCCGCGGCCGCAGCGGGGCCGGGGGCGTGCCCCGCGAGTCCGCGCCATCGGCGGTTTCGGCGAGTTCGTCTGCTGATGCGTCGCGCGAGGTTGAAGCCGGCGGCGTCGAGGGGGCGGGGGGCAATCCTTGCGAACCCTGTGTCGGCAGCAGCGTTGCAGCGACGCATGCGACGGCGGACGCTGGAGGTCAGACAGAAAGCGATGAGCTCAAACACCCCGTTGCGCAATGTAGAATCATTTTCTAGGCTGCCAACGTCGCGTCTCGGAGTGACAAAGCGATGCCGCGCATCCAAGACCAAACTTCGAGCTTGGCCACTTCTGCCGTACTTTGCACTGCGGAGCACCACCTCAGGAGCGCTAGGCTGGGCGGGGCCAAGAAACAGATCTCCACTATGTGCTGGGCCACGAAGTCGGTCAGTGTTGCGGGCGCCGCGGGGCAGGGGGCTCGAGGCCGCGGAGGAGCTTGGCTGCGGATATTCAAGCGTCTTCACTGTAGTCCGTTGCCTGCGGTGAACAGTGGCATCGCACAGTGGGCGGAGCAAGCGCAAGAGGAGCTCGAGGCATCCAAGCGTGCGGCAACCCAGAGGCTTGGCCAGGCAGCAGCATCGGCGATGTCAGAGGAAGTCTGGGGCGGCTTGGACACGCGCTCCAAACTGCTCGGGAAGGTCTTCGAACGGCAGGGGGGGCCAGTCCGCGGAGGCGATGGCCGCGAAAGATGCCCTGGACCATACTGCGGAACTCAAGGCTAAAGAACCGGCTCCTCCTAATGAGCCTGGCCCTGCACCAGCTTTTGCCGGTGGAGATGGGCCGGCAGAGACACTAGATCACGGGGTGGAGGGACTCGTTGGGCCAGACATCCCAGTTGATTCTTCCAGCGCGTTCGAGAGGTCATGGGCCCATGGGGCGCCGAGCTCGATGAGGACCAGCGCGTCGAGGCAATGGTCGCCCTCTTCAAGGAGATGGCTGCCGAGCGGCGACGCGTTTGTTTAGCAGCCATGCGATTCACGCGAGACAAGGCCATATCCATTTTCTTGCGGAAAGCAGAGAGCCAGGTGAGTAAAAAAGGCAGCTGAACCCGTTTCCCTGGTTATGTCGCGCGCGGGGTGGGCCCGCAGACGCAGCGGGGCCGGGGGCGCGCCCCGCGAGTTCACGCGACCTGCGGTTTCGGCGAGGTCTTTGCTGGATATGTCGTGCGTGGCGGGGGTCCGCGGGCGCAGCGGGGCTGGGGGCTTGCCCCGCGCGCCCGCGCGCTCAGCGATTTCGCCGAGGTCGCCTATGGCCATGTCGCACGTGGTGGGGCCCCGCGGCCGCAAAGGGCCAGTGGCCGGCCCCGCGAGCCTACGGGGCCAAGAATTCCGGAGTGGTCTCAGCTAGATATGTCGCGCGTGGCGGGGCCCCGCGGCCGCAGCGGGGCTGGGGGCGTGCCCCGCGAGTCCGCGCCATCAGCGGTTTCGGCGAGTTCGTCTGCCGATGCGTCGCGCGAGGTTGAAGCCGGCGGCGTCGAGGGGGCGGGGGGCAACCCCTGCAAACCCCGTGTCGGCAGCAGCGTTGCAGCGACGCATGCGACGGCGGATGTTGGAGGTCAGACAGAAAGCGATGAGCTCAAACACCCTGTTGCGCAATGTAGAATCATTTTCTAGGCTGCCAACGTCGCGTCTTGGAGTGACAAAGCGACGCCGCGCATCCAAGACCAAACTTCGAGCTTGGCCACTTCTGCCGTACTTTGCACTGCGGAGCACCGCCTCAGGAGCGCTAGGCTGGGCGGGGCCAAGAAACAGATCTCCAATATGTGCTGGGCCACGAAGTCGGTCAGTGTTGCGGGCGCCGCAGGGCAGGGGCCTCGAGGCCGCGGAGGAGCATGGCTGCGGATATTCAAGCGTCTTCACTGTAGTCCGTTGCCTGCGGTGAACAGTGGCATCGCACAGTGGGCGGCAGTTGCGGCCCGAACGCACGGCATTGGAGATGCCCCCTTTGTCGCGATGCATCAAGCGGCGGGAGTTGGATTGGCGGGCCCATACATATATGTCTTCGCGGCTGTAGCTGGGCATCGCGAGACACAGGATCTGCCTTTCACTAGCATGGCGGACTGGAATATGGAGCAGAAGGAGGTCGACCAGATGAACATAACTACATACCTCAATGCTCAGTGGATGGCGCTAGCTGGAGGCCATCCAGCTGGAGGCAGGCTGATCGACTACTGCTTGGCATCTTACATCAGTGCGCGCGCAGTCAGACTTGAGCGGGATACGCGAGGACCACGGGCGGCCCCCCGACTGTGGAATAAGCGGAACGCTCAAGCATAGAGGCCAGGTCTTGACCAAGAGAATCATGGGGCAACCTGTGGAGTGGATGGGGGACCGTGGCCTCGACCTGCCATGGAAGGTGCGCGCGCGGGCAGTCCTGCATTAAGTTTTTTCGTGGAACGAAGGATGGGAAGGTAGCGCATGTGAGGATTGGTGGTGTCGACCATGCGCACGTGGAGTTTGCAGTGGCGGCGGACCGCCTGCTCTTGAACCGGCGGGGCCAGCGCGCCCCTGCCCCCCGCGCGTTACGCGGAGACTATCCGAGCGCACGAACAGTCCCGACGCGGGCCACCAAACCCCAAGATTGGTTGGCTGAAGCATTTTTCCCAACCCTCTTTGGCTGTGTATCGCTTTTGAAGGAGGACCGGTCGCGTCCTCCTCCTCCTCCCCCCGCCCACCTCCTTCCTCGAGTCTTGCCTGCAGGCGACTGAGACCCGTGGAACTGTCGCCGCTTTCGAGGGCTGCTGGGGGGTCCAGCACAGCGACGTCCTACGCATATTGAAATGAGACTTCGCCAGCCTTGGGGGGGTGCGATCTGTGGAACTGTCGCCGCTTTGGAGGCCTGCTTGGGGGGGGGGCAGCGCAGTAACATCCTGCGCAGATGCACGTGGGACCTCGCCATCCCCGCGGGGGCGACGACGGGTGAAACCGCCGCCGCGTTCGAGGGCTGCTGGGGGGCCCAGCACAGAGACGTCTTGCCCAGACCCAAACGGGGCTTTGTCATCCCTGGGGGGCTGCGATATGTGATGCTGTCGCCGCTTTCGAGGGCTGCTGGGGGGTCCAGCTGCTCGGGGGCCCAGCGCAGCGACGGCCTACGCAGACCCAAACGGAATCTCGCCATCCCTGGGGGGCTGCGATCTGTCAAACAGTCGTCGCTTTCGAGGCCTGCTGGGGGGTCCGGCACTAACGACGTCCTACGCAGATGCAAATGGGACCTCGCCATCTCTGGGCGGTGACGATCTGTGAAACTATCGCCACTTTCGAGGCCAGCCGGGGGGTCCAGCGCAATGACGTCCTGTGCAGACCCAAGCGGGACTTCGCCATCCCTGGGGTGCTGCGATCTATGAAAAATCGTCGCCACTTTCGGGGCCTGCTGGGGGGGCCAGCACCGTGACGTCCTGCGCCGAGTCAAGTTGCACCTCGCCATCCTTGAGAGGCTGCTATATGTGAAAATTCTGTCACTTTCGAGGCCTGCCGGGGGGTCCAACACAGCGACGGCCTACGCAGATGCAAATTGCACCTCGCCATCCGTGGGCGGTGACGATGTGTGAAATTGTCGCCACTTTCGAGTCCTTCTGGTGTGTCCAGTGCAATGACGTCCTGTGCAGACCCAAGCGGGATTTCGCCATCCTTGGGGGGCTGCGATCTATGAAAACTGCCGCCATTTTCGGGGCTAGCTGGGTGCCCAGCACAGTGACGTCTTGCGCCGAGTCAAATTGCACTTTGCCCTCCCTGAGAGGCTGCTATATGTGAAATTTTCGTCACTTTCGAGGCCTGCCGGGGGGTCCAACACAGTTACGTCCTACGAATATTCAAACCAAACCGCGCCATCCGTGGGGGGCTGCGATCAGTGAAACGATTGTCACTTTCGAGGCACGCTGGGGTGCCAACGTAGTGGGTAATTGCCGCAGGCTCAAATCAGACTTGGCCATCCCTGGGGGGCTGCGATCTTCGATGCTGTCGGTGCTTTCGAGGCTGGCTGGGGGGTCTAGCACAGTGGGTAACCGCCGCAAACTTAGATAAAACCTCGCCATCCATGGGGGACTGTGATTTGTGACGCTGTTGCAACTTCCGGGGCCTGCTGGGAGGGGCCCAGCATAGTGGCGTCTAAGCGGATTCAGATTAGACCTCGCCATCCCTGGGGGGCTGCGATCTGTGATGATGTCACTGCTTTCGAGGCCTGCAGGGGGTCCGGCACAGTAACGTCCTACGCAAATGCAAATGGGACCTCGCCATTCCTTGGGGGGCTGCGATCTATGAAAAACTGTCGCCACTCTCGAGGCCTGCCGGGGGGGGGTCCAGCATAATGACGCTCCACGCATATCCAAAGTAGAACTCGCCGTCCCTGGGGGGGCTGCGATCTGTGAAACTGCCGCCACTTTCGAGGCCTGCCGGGGGGTCCAGCATAGCGACGTCCTACGCAGATTCAAATTGCACCTCGCCGTCTTTGGGGGGCTGCGATCTATGAAAAATCGTCGCCTTTTTCGGGGCCTGCGGGGGGGGTCCAGCACAGTGACGTCCTACGCAGATTCAAACTGCACCTCTCCATCCCTGGGGGGCTGCGATCTGCGACACTGTCGCCACTTTCGGGGCCTGCTGGGGTGTCCAGCATAGCGACGTACTATTCATATTCAAACTAGACCTCGCCGTCCCTGGGGGCTGCGGTCTGTGAAACTGCCGCCACTTTCGAGGCCTGCTGGGGGGTCCCGCATAGTGACGTCCCACGCAGATTAAAATTTGACCTCGCCAGCCCTGGGGGGCTGCGATCTGCGACACTGTCGCCACTTTCGAGGCCTGCTGGGGAGTCCAGCACAGTGACGTCCTACGCAGATTCAAATTCGACCTCGCCATCTCTGGGTGTCTGCGATCTGTGAAACTGTCGCCACTTGCGAGGCCCTCTGGGGGGGTCCAGCATAGTGACGTCCTACGCAGATGCAAACTAGACCTCGCCATCCCTGGGGGGCTGCGATCTGCGATGCCGTCGCCACTTTCGATGCCTGCCGGGGGGGGGGTTCAGCATAGTGACGTCCCGCGCATATTCAAACGAGACCTCGCCATCCCTGGGGGGCTGCGATCTGTGAAACGATCGCCAGTTTCGAGGCCTGCTGGGGGGGGCAGCATAGTCGGGCCCCGCGGCGGACTCAAATGGGAGCTCCCAAATGCTGGTCGCAGAAATGATGCGTCCATGTCTCGTCATCACCCCCTTGTGAAGTCGCCCGCACTACCCATTCCCCGCCTTGCGCAGGGGTTAGGTGCGTCGCCAGGGCAATTCCAGCACAGTGGTCTAGCCTGCAGGCAAGATTACACTCTTTGGTCGGACTGAAGCAGAAGGGTCGGGACGGGGGGATTGGGCTAGGGGTGGTGGAGAGCGCGCGCAGCATGAGGGATGGCCTGAGGGGCCAACCAGCAATCCTTAAGAGTGGCAGGGGCAAGGATTCCCTTCGGGATCTGGGAGGCGCCAGTATGCCCCTGGAAAGCCTCGGTGAGGAGCAGCTGCGTCAGAAGGCCAAGGCGGCCGACGTGCTCGTCAAAGCGATTGACAGCTAGGAACTAGCTCCAGGAGTTTTTAAGGACTGGGTCCAGGCCTCGGTCAGACGAGGTGCAGGAGCAGTCCACACACACACACACGATATGTGGGCACCCCAGAGAAGATCCTTTCCGTCGAGCGAGACGAGGGCGGGGCCCCGATTGTCGAACCGTTTTCCGGGATCCAGAAGAAAGTTGGCTTTTGGGTGGGCTTCTGGAGCCGGGGTAAAGGACTCCCCCCAGGAGCAACCGTAGTGGCAAGATTTTAAACGAGCGGCTAGGAAGCACAGCCACAGCCTCAACCCCATCACAGTGGAAGACATCCAGAGCAGCTGCAAATGTTTCAAACCAGTCATAGGCATGGGGGTAGACTGTGCAAATCCACGTTGGTGGTTGAGGCTCCCCACAGGCGCGTTAGTCCACATATTACTTTTTTTTGTTCGATTTAGCTGAACGCATTTTGCGTGTGCCAGATCAGCTTCTCGCCAACTCAGTATAGTTGATGTGTTTGTCTGAGTTTGCAGATCGACCGATCACTCCCGCACGAGCAGTCTACATGTGCTGGTCGAGAGTCAGACGAAATGTAGCATATCGGGCAGAAGAAGTGCAATTCTGGGACAACGCGGTCGCAGGGTCCAGCTCGCTCGGGGCCGCCATCCTCCGTCAGACGAAGTTGGAGGTAGCCAGTCTTCAGCAATCTTCATGGGGCGAGGTGCTCTGGGATCTATAATTTTACGACACCATAGACCCTGAGCAGTTGTGGCATGTAGGAGCCAATGTAGAGTATCCCCTCTCCCACCTTTTCCTTGGCCTCAACCTCTACTTCGGGCCCAGACGGTGCCGGGCGGGAGGGGTGGTCTTGTAGGCTCTAATTCGTGGCTTTCTCGGGGTCCCTCGCAGGCTGCTTCCGGGCGTGGACATGTCCAGGCTTTTTTTACCTGGCAGCTTTTGCTGATAGGTTTCTAGTGGTGTCAAAAGAGAGCAGCAGATGACTCCACAGGGGGGTCGGGGCGGGACCCGGGGAGCTGTGTCCGAACTCGTGTCCGAATGCGTTGTTCGCAAACAGTCACACACTTCGTGCTCTTCGACCTCCCAGAACTCCATTCCCGGGCCGCATTCTGAATGCCCGGAGCCAACTGTAGGCCACTTCGTGGTCTTCGACTTCCCAGAACTCCAGTCCCGGGCCACATCTTGAATGCCCGGAGCCAACTGTAGGCCACTTCGTGCTCTTCGAGTTCCCAGAACTCCATTCCCGGGACACATTTTGAATGCCCGGAGCCAACTGTAGGCCACTTCGTGGTCTTCGAGTTCCCGGAACTCCATTCCCGGGCCACATTTTGAATGCCCGGAGCCAATTGTAGGCCACTTCGTGGTCTTCGAGTTCCCGGAACTCCATTCCCGGGCCACATTTTGAATGCCCGGAGCCAACTGTAGGCCACTTCGTGCTCTTCGAGTTCCCAAAATTCCATTCCCGGGCCACATTTTGAATGCTGAGGCAGGCTGATGCTGAGGCTGAGGCAGGCTGAGGCTGAGGCAGGCTGAGGCTGAGGCCGAGGCTGAAGGCAGACTGAGGCTGAGGCTGAAGCAGGCTGAGGCTGAGGCTGAGGCAGGCTGAGGCTGAGGCTGCAGGCTGATGCTGAGGCTGAGGCTGAGGCTGAGGCTGGCTGAGGCTGAGGCAGGCTGAGGCTGAGGCTGAGGCTGAGGCAGGCTGAGCTGCAGGCTGAGGCTGAGGCTGAGGCAGCTGAGGCTGAGGCTGAGGCAGGCTGAGGCTGAGGCTGAGGCAGGCTGATGAGGCAGGCTGAGGCTGAGGCTGAGGCTGAGGCTGAGGCTGATGCAGGCTGAGGCTGAGGCAGGCTGAGGCTGAGGCCTGAAGGCAGACTGAGGCTGAGGCTGAAGCAGGCTGAGGCTGAGGCTGAGGCAGGCTGAGGCTGAGGCTGAAGGCAGGCTGATGAGGCTGAGGCTGAGGCTGAGGCTGAGGCTGAGGCTGATGCAGGCTGAGGCTGAGGCAGGCTGAGGCTGAGGCCGAGGCTGAAGGCAGACTGAGGCTGAGGCTGAAGCAGGCTGAGGCTGAGGCTGAGGCAGGCTGAGGCTGAGGCTGAAGCAGGCTGATGCTGAGGCAGGCTGAGGCTGAGGCTGAGGCTGATGCAGGCTGAGGCTGAGGCAGGCTGAGGCTGAGGCCGAGGCTGAAGGCAGACTGAGGCTGAGGCTGAAGCAGGCTGAGGCTGAGGCTGAGGCAGGCTGAGGCTGAGGCTGAGGCAGGCTGATGCTGAGGCAGGCTGAGGCTGAGGCTGAGGCTGATGCAGGCTGAGGCTGAGGCAGGCTGAGGCTGAGGCCGAGGCTGAAGGCAGACTGAGGCTGAGGCTGAAGCAGGCTGAGGCTGAGGCTGAGGCAGGCTGAGGCTGAGGCTGCAGGCTGATGCTGAGGCAGGCTGAGGCTGAGGCTGAGGCTGGCAGGCTGAGGCTGAGGCAGGCTGAGGCTGAGGCCGAGGCTGAAGGCAGACTGAGGCTGAGGCTGAAGCAGGCTGAGGCTGAGGCTGAGGCAGGCTGAGGCTGAGGCTGAGGCAGGCTGATGCTGAGGCAGGCTGAGGCTGAGGCTGAGGCTGATGCAGGCTGAGGCTGAGGCAGGCTGAGGCTGAGGCCGAGGCTGAAGGCAGACTGAGGCTGAGGCTGAAGCAGGCTGAGGCTGAGGCTGAGGCAGGCTGAGGCTGAGGCTGAGGCAGGCTGATGCTGAGGCAGGCTGAGGCTGAGGCTGAGGCTGATGCAGGCTGAGGCTGAGGCAGGCTGAGGCTGAGGCCGAGGCTGAAGGCAGACTGAGGCTGAGGCTGAAGCAGGCTGAGGCTGAGGCTGAGGCAGGCTGAGGCTGAGGCAGGCTGAGGCTGAGGCTGAGGCAGGCTGAGGCTGAGGCTGTGACTGCGACTGCCGTTGCCACTGCGACCGTCATCGCGAATGCGACTACGACTGCGAGAACAGCAGAATTCTACAACTGGATTCTCATCCGAATCTTAAGGGGAATGCTTCCAGATATGCTCCTACACATCGCTGTTAGGTTGCTTTGCCGGGATAATTGTGGCCCATGCTCAGTGATTTGCAGGGCAACTTCAGGGCAGTCGAAGTTCAGAGCTGGGCCGACGACTGCAGCCAATTCGCAGTGAGAACATATTCAGTGGTCACATGGAGAACCGTCGCGGCCATCAAAGTTTTCGCCGCGCACTTCCGACCCCCACGTCTTAGGATTTCAATCAAAAGCGCCCTCGTCAGCAATTCGCATAAGGTAACGGGGGGGTGGGGGGCCAGATGAGGCTCGGAGATTCAGTGAAGCTAAAGCTCTCCCACTTTGTGAAAGATTTAGGCGTCGACGGCGCGTCTCATCGTAGGAATAGTATACATGCCAAGAAGCGGGTGCAAGCAAGCAGCAGCAGGGGCCCTTTGATCCAGAGAGTAGTGAAGGAATGCCACCAGGACCGCTGCGACCTTGAGGGCGGGTTTCACGCCACAAAGCGCCTGGGGAATGAAGGCCAAAGGAGTGGCCCCCAACTGCGCTGCTGCGCATGAGAGCACAATTCGCGGGGATGGTTGGCCACGAGGAAGGAGGCTGCGCGACGGTCAGTATTAGAATTGTTTCCCCGACGGCGCGTCAGGATCCAATGTTGTTTGGTCGGCTGCGCCTGTTCGACGGGCGGATCGGACCCCAACCCGCGCCCTTCAGCACGCGCAGGTCAGCCTTGATTATCGCCTGGAAAAAAAACAAGTAGCTAGTCTAGAGTATGCCAAGCATCGCCGGGCCCAGGTCAAGGCGACAATGTCGGCTGCAGTGGCCGCGCTCTTGGATCTAGACTGGGCGCCAGTTTCGCCCGCTGCGTGGAAGGGCCCAGACGATGTGCAGTTCGATCTAGAAGCCACCTGGCCCGCAGATGATGTCCGAGTATCTGTTCTATGGGGCCCTTGACCAGCAGGCTTGGCA
>CAUYUJ010017532.1:207346-212346 GCA_963575745.1 Prorocentrum cordatum | reverse complement strand
TGGCAGGGGAGGCGAGCCCAGTGCAGGGCGGCAGCAGTCCTTGCGCGGCGCGCAGCCTCGCGAGCTGCGAGGCGATGGGGTGCACAGTCCTGCGAGGCGATGCGAAGCAGTCCTGCGAGGCGAGCTGACGACTGCTTCGAGGGCACCTTCGCGTGCGCGGCCCTGGCCGAGCCCAGCGGAGGTCGAGGCCCAGCCCCTGTGGAACTCAGGGGGCGGCCGTCGCTGGAGGGCTCGGCCGGGTGCCCCGCCGCCGTCGGCCACGGGGTCCACGAGGGTAATGGGTCAAGGGCCGCCCGTCGATGACACCAGGACCAAGCAATCCCGTAAGTCTTGGCCCATCGTTAGGGCCTCTGCACTGTTGACGGACGAAGTGCATCAGCGTGACCAGGTTGCGAGCCTCCAAGAGCGCAGGGTGCTCAAGCCCCACATTTCGCAAAAAAAGAGGGCGAAGTGAGCTCCGAGAGCTGGGGTCTGAGATTGACGGGCGCCATCAAGACTGTTCAGGGCGGAGTGTGTCGGGTGTTGGCCCGGGCGTTCGACGGCGCGTCGGTGTCGGGCAGGTGCAGGGAGGTCGCGATCATCTCGCGCGTTCTAGGTGCTCTGTCGTCTGGGCCAACGGGTGCGTGAAGGGGGGCTTCTACGCGGCCTCAGTTTCCTTGGCGGACAGCGAGGGAGTGCTAGGCGCCAAAGGGAAGGAACTTTTGAATCAGTTGGGTATTTGTTGCTTGCTGCCCAGAAGCCTTTCGCAATCGCATGGGGACTTTAACAGCGTGCCCTCAGAGGTCCAGCAGGTCCCAGGTGTGTCCAAGATGAGAGGTATCGTCGTTCGCTGCAAGAAACCGATTTGTCGCGTTGGGAAATCTCGGAGGGAACGTTGAAATCTTCGCGGTGCCCCATGACCTGGCGGTCGTTGCTGTGTCCTGCGGTCGCGTGGATGACCCGCCCAACATGACGCATTGCCCAGTTCGTTTGGTCTTGGGCACGGACGCGCACGCGTAGATGAAGCGCGGTTTGATGATGCCAAAACCATTCCCGCTTGACAAGCCGATAAGACCGCCCCCTTCCCCTAAGGATTGGACCAGTCTAGATGGGCTCTTCACAGGTTTCAATGCTGATAAGTCGGAGGACACTCTGTCACCTATCTACGGCCCCCTGTGCGAGCACATGGAGGATGAGTTGCGCGGTGTCTCCAGGCATTGTGGGCCCAGAAATAAACGCTTGCACTGGAAGGCCGCGGGTGACGTATTGTCGACAAACCGATCCTGGAGCATGTCCAAGGGTCGCATCCGAAATGTCCGAGAAAAGCTCGGGCCACTCGGAAGTATCAGGCGTGGTTGGAAGAACTTCGTTATCTCGGGAACCGCGGGCACTTTTTGGATGATGATGGAATTCGCGATCCCGTTCCGGAAATTCGACGGGTCTACCCGGACGTAAAGGACGTCGCAGGATGGGATGATGTGCATGGCCTGTTGCTCGCCCGCCTGCCGTGGGGCGCGGACGAAGCCCAGCTAGAGGAGATGCCGGCGGCCGTTCAGGCCCTCGCTGACCAGGAGGAAGTGGAGACCAAACGAGGGGGGGCGAAGGATTGGAGGTCTTGGGTTTCACAGTCTCTGGAGTCTGGAGGAGGGGCCATCCACCGGTGGGCGAAACAGCCGCAAGGCCGGGGCCCCGACCTTGAAGGGCCTCAGCATGGGCCCTGTGGGCCCACGGACACGGTTGATCAATTGCTCAGGGAATGGACAGACATCTGGCTTTTTGGACAGAGGTTTCAACAATCTGACCTCCGAGTCCCTCTTCTTGCGCCCCTAACGGCTCCAACGGCCGACCAGCTCCGCCAAGTCCTTGATGTAAGTTCAAGCAACATGCTGCAGTAGGCGCCGACGGGTGGAACCAGAAGGCGCCGTTGTGTCTGAGTGACAGCGCCTTGGCGGTTGTTGGCAAGTTCCTCTCGATCATAGAAGCCCAGTTTCAGATCCCAGAGCAGCGCGACTTGTCGCTGATAGTATTCTTCAGGATTCCAGACTGCGGGCGCCGTCCGATTGGGGCGCCGGCGACGCGCATTCGCACATTGGGAAGGTCGAGGAGGAATGGGGCATCACAGTGGGAAAGGGAGCATGACATGGATTGTATTTTCGGAGCGAAAGGGAGGAGTTGTGAGAGGGCAGTGCGGCGGCAGGGAGCGGGTGTAGGGGCTGCCCGGGCGATCGGGGCCAGCGCTGGGTCAGGGCTTATTGACTTGGAAACGTGCTATGAGAAGATCCTTCAGGATGTAAGCATCGATTCGATCTGCACCGGGCCCGTTTGCTCTTGCAAGTCCATGGGGGCCTTCGGAGGCTGAAGGTACGCGAGCTTGTATCCCCTGTGCTGGCGATTACGCGCCCCATCATTGCAGGGTGCTCCTTGGCCACAACCATGTTGCGTATTGTGATTCATGCTGCGCTCATGTCCATGAGAGAGAGAGATGGCCCTTTCTCTCCCTGCGCGCGATGGTGGATGATCTCACGGTGTCGTCGGTGCGTTCGGCAAATGGAGTTCGGGCTGTCTTGGGCAAGGCCATTCTAGATTAGCGCAGACAACTAGGATGGAGATGGTCGTCTCCAATAAGAAGTGTCAGTTCGTGGCGCCCAGCCCGCAGATGGCAGATCAGCCAGGCAACGGCGCTCAATGGGCATCGGTTTAATGTCTGCGCTGCGGTGGAGCACCCTGGGCATGACTTTAGTCAGCAGTATGGAACAGGAAAAAGGTTCTCCAGCAGCGGATTGCGAAGCTTCGCCGCAGGGCGCACATGTTTCGCGCTTTGAAGCGTCATGGGCGCGGTCTGGCACGAGTTTACAGAGGAGGAGGGAGGGATTGCCGCTGCCTCGTATGGAGTGAGGGTCATGGGGGTGCCGGGTAAGGATTTGGAGAATCTCCGCGTTTTGCCCGCTTTCGCTCTGTTCGGGAAGGCCAAAGGAAGGTTGAGAGCTGCGCCGTACCTCCTGGCGGACTCGCCAGACCTTGACCCCCGCCTTTCTGGTCAGCGCGCTGCCGTGCACCACCTGGCTCCTAGCTTTGCGACAACGCTGGGTGCCAGAGAGTGTTATGCATTGTATCTTCGAGGCAGCCCTGGAAGGTGAAGGTCAAGGGCCATCGGGCGCCGTCGCACAAACCCTGAGGCGTCTCGGGTGCAAGGTGCGGCCCTGCAGCCAGTGGGTTGTCCCTTCAGGGCTCGACTAGGACCTCGAGAGTGCCAGCATACCTGATCTTGAGGCGGTCATCCACAGAGGAGTTCGGAGGCAACAGGAGGAGGTGGCGGCGACGCATCTTGGGTGGGAAGTTCATCCATATCTTGATATGGTAAAAACTGACCTTAGGGAACTCATGGGGCAAGGCGAACATATGAAGGCCGACCTTATTGTCGCACCTATGTCTGGGGGTGCGTGGGCTCAACAGAAGGTGTGCTATGGAAGGTTTTCCGTGAATAAGATGTGGTTGGTTTAACGCAATGCCAGGAACGATTTCGCATAGGCTCTATTCCTGCGATGGGCTTGCCAGACGGAGGCGAGAGCAATGTTTCCAGGAGCTCGTCTGCATGGGTTTCGAATTCGCGGGCACGCAGCTTCTTGACTATGGCGTCGTGGACAGCCTGCGGGAAGAACTTGAGCCCCCCCCCTCAGGCCCCCGACAGTAAGATGCTACTCGGTCCTCCCAATGGAAAGCTCGCGCGGCCCTGTTCATCGATGGGTCAGGGCTGAACCCCGAAGTTGAATGGATGACTCGGGCGGGATGGTCGAGTGTGTCGCTGAGGCCTGGGGGGGGGGAGTCTGTCATGCAACTCGGGGCCCTGTGCCAGGCATTGCGCAATCGTCAGGGCACGCTCAGCACTGCGTTCTCCTGCAGGCGCTGTACCTGGCAACCTCTTCCACCGTGGCGATCGTCACGGACCATCGACATATTTTCAAGGGCTTTGAGAAGGGCCCCGGCATCAGGCGTGATCCAACGCAGGCCTTTTCAGGGTCATGGCAGTTCATCTTCTGGAAGCTTGGTGATATAGGGGAGGACAACGTGGAGATCTTGTGGGTGCCCTCGCATAGATGCAAGACGTGGCTGGGGAACCAAGGATGTCCTAATGAGTGGCGCGTGGGAAACCGTGGGGCCGATATATATATATATATATATATGTGTGCGAGGCGAGGAGCTATGGGACACCCCATCTTTCCTCGTGTGGCCCAGCGTGTACAGGCGGCTGGGCAAGAAGGCGCGGAAAGTGTTAGGCTTCTTGGAGGGACCTTCAAGAGCCTCTCGAGTCTTGGGCTTCCACATGTAATGCCTCTGCAGAAGGCTCAAACGATGTTGGCTGCCACAAATGTTGTCAAGCCTGTGCTGCAGCTGCGTGTCGATCGTGGTGACAGTGGGCACCTCCTTCATGTCTCAGGAGGCGTGTGAGGGTGCCGAATGTGTGGCAAGCGTGACAAGAAGAGTCCATGTCCTGGTCATTCTAGGGTCCTGGCCAGAGCGCACGAGACCCATAGGGTTTGGAGGCTAGGGGATGATCTATCTTGCTGTGCGACGTGTGGCCGCTACGCGAGGAAGCAGGTCAAGGACCTCGCCTTGCGCTGCGGCCCCCCGACCGTGTCAGGAGAGCGATCCCTTCGCAAACTGAAGGCGGGCATAGATCCGTCCAGCGGGGTGGGGGTAGGGTCCCCGTTCATTGTACACTGATTTTCCCCTTAGCAGGCCGTCCGTCTTGCTATGCGGGGCGCACTTGTCCGAGACCCCCGAGGCCCCAGAGGACAGGAGGTGCGGAAGAGGAGGGGGCGGAGGAGGAGGAGGAAGAGGAGGAGGAGGATGGGGAGGATGAGGAGGAGGAGGAGGAGGAGGAGGAGGAGGAGGAGGAGGAGGAGGAGCAAGAGGAAGATGAAGGGGAGGAGGAGGAGGAACATGAAGAGGAGGAGGAGGAAAATGAAGAGGAGGAGGACGAGGAGGAGGACAAGGAGGAGGAATATTTAGAGGTGGAGGAT
>CAUYUJ010017532.1:149846-204846 GCA_963575745.1 Prorocentrum cordatum | reverse complement strand
CATCCTCCCCCTCCAAATTCAGGGGCAACGATTCGGGGGATAGGCATAGGAGGGGATGTATCGACCCCCAATCGCACACTGATCGCCGATAGGGGTTAGCCACACACCGCTCGGAAGGTGCAGTTTCGCTATCGGAGGCCGATCGCAGGTCTATCGGCGATGTATCGTTGATTCCAGGTCGATGTTCCCCCCCCCCCCGAGCCAGCCTCCCCCCCGATCGTTGCCCCTCAGGAAGGGGGGCTGGAAGCGGAAGCGCCCCAGGGCACCTCCGCCCTGGGGGCCAGTGGGTCCTCCCCTCAATGTTCCTACCTTCCTCCTCCTCCTCCTCTTCCTCCTCCTCCTCCTCCCCTGTTGAAGCGATCTGGACTTGTCTTCTATGGGCGTCTCCTCCCACCGTCCTCCTCAATCTCCCGCCCACTGCTCATAGCCGTGGTCTCCTCCTGATCACAAAAAAGAGCTCGTTTTGCAAACACAAGCGGTGCAACGCGCACAGCAACAACATCACGCACACGCGCACCAAACATCGCATCAGCAAAGCACAATCATGTCGATTCACATATGTCCTAGGAACACATAGCGGAGTCTGTGTCGACAGATAGTGCAGCAAACAGCGCTCCCCCCCCCCAGACGCGCCACTGGGCACTGTTGTTATTTGTTTCGTGTTTTTTCGGTAGCAATTCCTGGGACCCTTTTATACCCTCATTCCGGCTTTAGCGTCGATTAGCGTCGATTAGTCGATTAGCGTCTGGGATTTGATACGAGAGCGCCGATTTAGCGTCTCTGAGCTTCGATTAGCGTCGATTGAGCGTCGATTCAGCGTCAGTTGGCGTCGACCAGCGTCGATCAGCGTCGATGCGCAAGAACCGACAAAGATGGTATGGGAGGCTCCCGTGAGACGCCACCGAATGCTTTTTCGTTTCGCTGTTTGCCTGTGGATTTTGCTTCTGGGGATCCCCGTCGTGGCACTGCCCTCGGGGGCGGCAAAGAGGGGGGTGATGATTAGGGGGGGTGGATATCATGGTGACGGCCATGATATCTCCCCAGATCCTCAGAGACCTCCCCAGATCTCAGCACGTCCCTGGCCCCCCCCCCCCCTCCTCCTCCTCCTCCTCCTCTTCCTCCTCCTCCGCCTCCTCTTCCTCCTGCTCCTCCTCCTCCTCCTCCTCCTCCTCCTCCTTCTTCCCCTCCTCCTTCTCCCCTTGGCCGCGCACGTGCCGCCGGCCATGATTTGCGCCCCCCCCTCTTGGACGCCCCCCCCCCCCTTGGCCGCCCCCGATGCCCCTGCCCTCCCGCCGCCTCCGCGGCCTCGGCACACCTCTGCGCGCCCCGTCGCGCTCAGCACCTCCTTGCCTGCCCTCGCCCTTTCTCCCCCCCCCCTGCGCCGCGAGCCTCGACTCTCGATCCTCGATCCTCCCTATCGAGCCTCGATCCTCATCCTTCTCCTCGAGCCTCGATCCTCCTCCTCCTCGATCCTCCTCCTCCTCGATCCTCGATGCTCCTCGATGCTTCTCCCCTCCTGCTTCCACTCCTCCTCTGTCTCCTGCTCCCCCTCCATCCCGAGTGGCAACGTCAGGGGGGCACAGGCTCAAGGGGGGGGGGGGCGCGCACCGACCCCCCCTCGCCCGCTCCTCGCGGGCAGGGGCCTTGTAGCCCACCCCGCGCGGGAGCGCGCAGATTCGCCATCGGGGGCACATCGCCGGTCCGTCGGGGACTCGTGCGACGATGCCAGGTCGATGCTTCCCCCCCTGAGCCGATCTGCTCCTATCGTTCCCTGCTCATCCTCCTGCCCGTGCTCGATCCTCGGCCCTCCAGTCTCCTGCCCTTCTCCTTCTCGCCGTCCTGCATCATCTACCCTTGCTCAAAATAGCGCAGGTCGGGTCTTGGAGTGTTCCCCGTTTGCCTGGCGACCTTATGATTCGCACAGCGGTCGAGGCCGAGTCGGGTGAAGTTTGGGGTCGCGCAGTATTTGTCCTGTTTCCTGGTCTTCTTCTTCTTCTTCTTCTTCTTCCTCCTCCACCTGCTCCACTCGGAAGAGTCCTCTATCCTCGATCCTCGATCCCTGTGTGTCGCCCCGCGGTTATTTCCGTCTCAAGGACGGTTGCGGGCTGGGGGCGCTCCGCGAAGCCACCGCGGGGCGGCCGCGCGCTCCCGGCTGCCCCCGCTCGTCCTCTCTCCTCCTCTCCTCCCCTTCCTCTCCTCCCCTTCCTCTCCTCCCCTGCTCTCCCTCTCCTGCCCTCCCTCCCCTCCTCCCCTTTGTCTCTTTGCTCCCAGGTTCCTCTCGAGCCCGACGCGCGCCGTCGCCGAAGCTCCCGGCTTCGTGCTTCGGGGGTTGGCGTCGGGCGCGGCCAGGGCGGAGACGCGTCCGTTCCAGAGCGTCCCGCGAGCGTCCGAGGCATCCCCCCGCAGCCGCCAGATCTCGAATGTTCTCGTCCTCCTCCTCCTCCTCCTCCTCCTCCTCCTCCTCCGCCTCCTCTTCCTCCTCCTCCTCCTTCTCCTCCTCCTCCTTCTTTCTCTCCTCCTCCTCCTTCTCCTCCTCCTCCTTCTTCTCCTTCACACCTCTCCTCGAGGTGTGATCCTCACTTTTGGATGCTGTCCTCGTCCTGGCTTCGCCTCCCACGCTCCCCGATCCGTGGAGCCCGGGCCCACGCACCAGATCCACGGAGCCAACGGCCGGGGGCAGCGGCCTCCTCCTCCTCGCAATGCCCCCCCTCCTCCTCCTGCTCCTGCTCCTCCTCCCTCCTCCTCCTCGCGATGCCCCTCCTCCTCCTCCTGCTCCTCCCTCCTCCTCTCTCTCCTCCTCCTGCTCCTCCCTCCCTCCTCTCCCCTCTCCTCCCCCCCCCCCTCCGTGCACCGACCCGGGAAGGGCCGGCAGGCCTGCCTCTCCTCCTCCTCCTCCTCCTCCTCCTCCTCCTCCCGTGCCCCCCTGCCGCCGCTCGTGCTCCTGCTTCCCCCCCCCCCTCCGTCCTCCCTCCCCCTCCGTCCTCTCTTTCTGCCTCCCTCCCCCGCGTCCTCCTCTCTCCCTCGTCCCCGTCCTCGTCTTTCCCCCCCCCCCCCCGTTCTCTCTCCCTCCCCCTCTCCCTCCCTCGGCCCCCTCCCCCACCGCCCTCCCTCCCCCCCGCCCTCCCTGCCCCGGCGATGGCCTCGCACACGGGCCCCACCGAGAACGTCGCGTGCGGAAAGTGCGGCACCCTGAACCAGGTGCCGTTCGGCCTGTCGCAGTTCAAGTGCTACGACTGCATGGCGATGGTCGCCTGCCCGCTCCCGAGGGCCTCGGAAGGTCTCGGGCGTCTCCTCCAGGTGTCCCGAGATGGGCCGAGGGCCGCCTCGAGCGGAAAAAGCTCACGATGGGGCACCGGACGGCCACAGGCAGCCCCATGCCCATGTGAGGAGGAGGAGGAAGAGGAGGAGGAGGAGGAGGAGGGCCGGCTGTGGGCATCTGGTGCGGGCTGTCGGGCCCCGAGGGGCGCTCCCGTGTCCAGCGGGACTTCCCCCCTCCTTGTCCTGCGTCGCTCCTCTCGGACCTTCTCGAGGCCGTCGAGGAGCCGGCGGGGCGACCGTGGCTGCGTGGCCATGGTGAGCGTCGCGCGCCAGTCCTCCCCCGCGTGCGCGGCCGCGTCTCCGGCGGCGCTCCGCTACGAGGGCCTGAGGTCCGGGAGCGTCGGCTGGGCAGTGCCAACGGGAGGTCACGAGGGGTCACCACCACCTGATGGAAAGAATCGAGGAGGAGGAGGAGGAGGAGGAGGGGCGATGGAGGATCCGATAGGGTTCGGGACGTTCTTCTTGGGCGTCTTTGGGAGTCCCGAGCCATGGCATCGCTTGGGCGTGTGCATGTTTGCCTCGGCGAGGAAAATTGAGGAGCATCCTGGATCATCCTTCGAAACTTGAGCGCACGAAACTGAACCACGCACGTGGAGTGGACGTCCGAGCGATGGCAAGGAGGGGCCCTGTGAAGTCAAGCGTCCAGCGGGGTCCTTTTCCTTTGGTAGGTCGCGACCCCCTCAGTGGTGACCCCCCTTTGGCATGGCCCCAAACTGCACGCCACCCTCCCCCCCCATTGCGTCCCCAGATCTCCGACGATATGTTTTTCACAACCCTCCTGTGTGTGTGTGTGTGTTGATCCTCGTTTTCAATTCGCAGCGCCGCGCGTCCCCTCCTCCTTTCTCCTCCCCCTCATCCTCTTTTTCCTCGATATTCCCCCCACTTCCCCCTCATCCTCCACTTCCTTATTCCCATCACCATCACCATTCACGAATACCCCTCACACGCTTCTTGGCCCCACAGGCAGCTCCATGGAAGGCCCCAGGGGCTGCAACCGCATGGCTCCTTGGGTCCATTCTGGCACACCTCCCACACGTTTCGTGGCCTCACGGGGAGCTCCACCGAAGGCTCCAGAGGCTGCATCCGCATGGCTACTCGGGTTCATGTCGGCACACCCCGCACACGATTCGTGGCCCCGTCGGGAGCTCCATCGAAGGCCCCAGTGGTAGCATCCGCGTGGTTACTCGGGTTCGTGGCCCCAGAGCGAGCTTTACCGAAGGCCCCTTTGGTTGCGTCCGCATGGTTATATGGGTTGATTTGGGCACATCCCTCAGAAGCTTTGTGGCATCATAGGGATCTCTACCGAAGGCCCCAGGCGTCCGCACGTTTACTCGGGTCTGTTCTGGCACGCCCCTCACACGTTTCGTGGCCCCACACGGAGCTCCACCGAATGCCCCAGTGGCTGCGTCCGCATGGCTCCTTGGGTCCATTTTGGCACACCACACGTTTCGTGGCCCCAGAGGGAGCTCCGCTGAAGGCCCCAGTGGATGCGTCCGCATGGTTAATCAGATCCATTTCGGCACACCCCTCGCAAGTTTCGTGGCCCCCTGTATGCAAAAGGGTTGGCGTCTTCTCTGGGGTAGGGTTTAGTTTAAATCCGAGCACTTTAACCCAACCAATGCTTGCTCTTGAGGGCTATCACTTGTCCTCCAGGGAACTGGACCTGTGCGTTGGTCCGGTCGGCTTGTAGCGGCCCGTCGCCGCTGGTCGCCGCCGCCCGCTTGCATTGCATTGTTTTGTATTGCTTTGCCATGCTTTGTAATGCTTTGTATGGAATTGCATATCTCTGCATGTCCTGACATTGTCTTGCGTTACGCTGTGTTGAGTAGAATTGCGTTGCATTGCTGTCCATTTGTTTGCATTGCATTGCCTTGCTGTGCATCGTTTGCGCCACTTGCACCACATAGCTTACACCGTAGGTATCGCTCCGCACCGCACGTCTTGCACCATCAAGTACTCACCACAGGGTTTTGCACCACGAAGTTCACACCACATAAATTGTACCACCTAGTTCACATCACAAATATCGCACCACACAGATCGCTTAACATAGATCGCTCCGCATAGCTCACACAATATATACTGCGCCACAACTCTTACACCGCACACGTAGACACACACATTGCACCACGCATATTTCAACACATGACTTGCACCACACAGCTTCCACCACACATGTTGCATCACCTAGATTGAACCACATCTATTGCACCATATAAGATGCATTACACAGCGCCACACAGTTTTTAACGCCACAGATTCTGCACCCCATACTATGCACCACAGGTATTGCTTAGCATAGTGTGCACCCCATAGCTAGCACCACACATATCGCACCACGTTGATTGCACCATCTACTACGCACCAGATAATTCGCACAACGGATCTCACAGCATATGAATTGCACCACCAAGTTTGCACACCATATAGTGCACCACATGCATCGGTTACCATAGATTTCGCCACATAGCTCAATCCACTGTTGCGTAACAAGTTTGTTTCGCCACACACGTTGCACCACAGTGTACGCATTGCATACATGGCACCACATCTATGGCGCCAGGCGCCACAACGGTTGCACCACTCAGTTTTCCCCACACAGTTAGCACCAGGTAGTTTGCTACACGTCGACTGCTTCACATAACTTGCAGCACACATATTGCGCCACACTGCTTACATCGCACTGATTGTTCATCGCATGTGGCACCACGTAGCTTGCAGCACCAACACATTGCACCACGTAGCTTACCCCTCATGCATTGCTTATCATAGGTTGCACCAACATATCGCGCCACATAGTTTACACCACTTCTACGGCGCACCGCATATATTGCACCTAGTCGATGTCCCATCACAGAGTCAACACACACACACACATACTCATCACTATATTTTGCAACACATGCTTTGCACCACATGGATTGTACCACACAGCTTACAGCACACACATACAGATCTATACACTTACACCACATGTTCTGCCTCACATGGACTTCACCACAGCTGTGTTGCACAACATCGTCTGCCAGAACACACCCTTTTTGGGTGCACGCTGACCCACATGTCTGTATCGATTTCGGCCTCTGGGACCCAGGATCGGGCTCCAGGATCAACAAGCACGGATCCGTGCCGAAGATCTGCACCCCCGCGGGGTCGGCACTTCTGGAGCCGCCCGCTGCTCCGAGAGCACAGCGCCAGGCTGCTGGGCCGTCACGGCGGAAGGTCCCCGCCCCCCTCGTTCCGTCGCGCCCCGCGGAGAGATCTCGCGACGGAACAACGAGATGCTCGCTTTTGAGACCTTCCTGGGGCCCACTCCACGGATCTGCTCGACTCTGGGGAGGCCCTGCTTCGACTCTGACTAGAGGATCTGCTCAGGCTCGACTCTAGTTCGAAGGACGTTCGGCGCCGCATCCGCGCGGAGCGAGTGACTCCGGGAAGATCCCCAGAACGAGCACCTCGGAGGTCCTCGGAGGGCCTCGGAGGCCTCTGGAGGTCCAGGATGCCCTCCTCACCGCCGCCAGAGACTTCGTTCCTCGATCCTCCAGCGGAGGACGGGGATGGTAGCATCCGCGTTGGCCTCGTCCGCCGCGCATCGCCGCTCCGGCTTGCCGCTCCCTGCTGCCATTTTGGCTCGAGGCGCCCTCAATCGAGGCCTCTGATTTCTTGCCACTTGCGCCGTCCGACGGCTCACCGAACCTCAACAACTCTTTCTCTTGAACGAACTCTCGTTTGGCGGTCGCGCGGACCCATGTATCGCGCCAGCCAGCTTCAGAATGTGTGGCTCCTGCTCATCCCAGGCATCCCCGGCGCGGGGGCAATTCAGACCGGGCTCCAGGGTGCCGACGGTGGGAAGCAGGCGTCTGTGGACAACAGCAGCTTCTCGACCCCAAGTGCGATTTCCAGGACGTGGTTTACCTATTCGCAGATAAGTGTGAAGTCTCAATCGGGTTACTGCCTCGACGGCGATGGTGGCTGGCCGTACAGTGGGATGGATTTGCACAATTGGTATTGTCCTCATACAAATGACAGGTGGACACTGCGGAGCGATGATTTACTCGAAGATCTCAATCGCGGCTATTGCCTGAACAATGAAGGAGAAGGGCAGGTAGCCCTCATCCGCCCGTGCGCTTCATCCAGCGCTTGGTGCACAGTGCCAATCGCATCCGATCCGTCGTGGTTCCTTCTGCAAGTCAAGGGCACTAACCTGTGCCTGCAGACGGGCAGTCACGTAAATTTTTGGTACAGGGTGGAGGTGTGCGATGACAGTAGTAACTTTTTCAAGTTCCAGAAATACGGCGGTGGATCGCAGGCATCCTGTAGCGCTCCGACGCCCGACCCGACGCCTTCGCCGACGCCCAGCCCGACCTCCAGTCCGACCTCCAGTCCGACCTCCAGTCCGACCTCCAGTCCGACCTCCAATCCGACCTCCAGTCCGACCTCGTCCCCGACGCTCAACCCGACGCCTTCGCCGACTGAGGCGCCAACGCCGGCGCCAACGTCGGCGGCGACTCCGCCGACCTCGGCGACGGCCACTGGCGATCCGCACCTGCAAAACATCCACGGTGAACGGTTCGACCTGATGACGCCGGGTAAGGTTACATTGGTCAACATCCCACGTGGTAGGCGCGTGGAGGACGCGCTGCTTGCGGTAGAAGCAGACGCGCGTCGCCATGGTGGATCTTGTGCCGACACGTATTTCCAGGAAGTGAACATCACAGGGGTATGGGCGGACAAGTTGAAGGCCGGGGGTTTCACCTTCAACGCCGAAGGCGTTCAGAGCCACGAGGTGCCGAAATGGACAAATTTCGGGCCGCTGGAGGTCAAAGTCGTCCTCGGGCGCACGGAGACGCGGATTCAGTACTTGAACGTCTTCGTCAAACACCTTGGGCATGCCGGCTTTGCCGTCGGAGGGCTACTGGGAGAAGATGACCATACAGATGCAGCGAGGATCCCAGCGGAATGCCGCACCACGATTTCGCTGCTTAAGCCGTCCGGGACCAGCGTGCAGGTTGACGAGCCGGTCTCGGTCGCGATCGCCAGCTGAGCCGACCTCCCGTCTTCCATTCTTTCCCCTTCCCTCCTCCCTTTCGTCGTCTGCACCACTCCCGCTGCTCGTATGTTTGCCCTGACCTCGCCCCCCCTTCTCGTGATCCTCACGCCGGGGGCGCGGCCGTTTCTTCCTTCTGACTCTTTTGACGTGGAGGAAGCTGGGGCGGAGGCCTTCCTCGAGGACTTCGGCGGCCACTCGGTCCCCGGGCCAGCTCTGCCCCGCTGGACCTGGCAGCGCACTTCTGAGAAGGCCCGCAGCCTTCGGCCCACTGTGGCCCCTTTGTCCCGTGATCGTCAGAAAAAAACGGCTCGAGGTGGGGGCCCTGTCTCTCCGACGTGGGCCTGCCGCGTGACCCTCGGCAGACGACCTGTCCTGTGTTCCTCAGAGAACGACTCGAGGTGGGAGCCCTGCCTCTCCGACGTCGGATCCTTGTCTCGCGCCGGCGGCCGGCCGCGGCTTCGACCCCTGCCCCGGGGGAGAAGCTCCCTCCCGAGTTCTACGGCTGTCCCTTGTGGCCCCGGGGCCGGGGGGCGGCCTCCAGGCGTGCCGAGAGCGACGCGCAAACGGCCGTCCCGAGGTTTTTTTGTGGTTGCCTCTCGGCCACGCGCAGGGGGGGGATGTACATAGGGGGAGGGGGGAGGGCTCCTCAGAAGCACTCTGGCTTCCGAGAGGGGGCGCGGGCCGGCGCCTCCGCCGAGAAGCCAGCCGGCGCCCTCTCTAAGAGGCAGCCTGCTTCCAGGAAGCCGTTCCCCCCACGCCCTCTACACCCCCTCGTGCGCGCCGCCGGGCCTCGCCCGGAGAGGCCGGCCTCGTGGCGGGCGCGGGAGGCCCCGGCGGAGCTCTCCTCCCTCTCACGTTCTGGGGGGGCGAGCGGTGCCCCCTCGCCGCCGCCGCGGAACCGCAGTTGCGCCTCGGCGCGCCTTCCGTGTCCTCAGATCCAGGCGCTGCGCAGTTTTGATCACGGCGGAGGGGGAGGAGGAGGAGGAGGGGGAGGAGGAGGAGGAGGAGGAGGAGGAGGAGGAGGAGGAGGAGGAGGAGGAGGAGGAGGAGGGGGGGATGCTCAGGACGGGAGTGAGCGGAGGGCGGAGGATTGGGACCAGAACCCAGGCCAGCGGAACCAGAATCGTAAACAAGCTCGGTTGAGATTTAGACACGGCTTTCGGTATCAAGAACGTTTCGGGCCGCCGGACATGAACCACATTGCCAAATTGCCCAGAGTAGCACGATTTGTTTTCCCCACATGCTTGGTGGGGTTCTGGTTTTCTTCACTGCCGCGCCGCACCCGCGTCTCACCTCCTCCCCTCCTCCCCCTTTCTCCTCCTTCCTCCCTCACCCACAGCACAGCACAACACAGCACGGCACAGCTCAGCTCAGCACAGCACAACACAGCACAGCACAGCACAGCTCAGCACACAGCACACAGCACACAGCACAGCACAGCACAGCACAGCTCACCGCAGCACTATTGAATTGCATATCTCTGCATGTCCTGACATTGTCTTGCGTTACGCTGTGTTGAGTAGAATTGCGTTGCATTGCTGTCCATTTGTTTGCATTGCATTGCCTTGCTGTGCATCGTTTGCGCCACTTGCACCACATAGCTTACACCGTAGGTATCGCTCCGCACCGCACGTCTTGCACCATCAAGTACTCACCACAGGGTTTTGCACCACGAAGTTCACACCACATAAATTGTACCACCTAGTTCACATCACAAATATCGCACCACACAGATCGCTTAACATAGATCGCTCCGCATAGCTCACACAATATATACTGCGCCACAACTCTTACACCGCACACGTAGACACACACATTGCACCACGCATATTTCAACACATGACTTGCACCACACAGCTTCCACCACACATGTTGCATCACCTAGATTGAACCACATCTATTGCACCATATAAGATGCATTACACAGCGCCACACAGTTTTTAACGCCACAGATTCTGCACACCATACTATGCACCACAGGTATTGCTTAGCATAGTGTGCACCCCATAGCTAGCACCACACATATCGCACCACGTTGATTGCACCATCTACTACGCACCAGATAATTCGCACAACGGATCTCACAGCATATGAATTGCACCACCAAGTTTGCACACCATATAGTGCACCACATACATCGGTTACCATAGATTTCGCCACATAGCTCAATCCACTGTTGCGTAACAAGTTTGTTTCGCCACACACGTTGCACCACAGTGTACGCATTGCATACATGGCACCACATCTATGGCGCCAGGCGCCACAACGGTTGCACCACTCAGTTTTCCCCACACAGTTAGCACCAGGTAGTTTGCTACACGTCGACTGCTTCACATAACTTGCAGCACACATATTGCGCCACACTGCTTACATCGCACTGATTGTTCATCGCATGTGGCACCACGTAGCTTGCAGCACCAACACATTGCACCACGTAGCTTACCCCTCATGCATTGCTTATCATAGGTTGCACCAACATATCGCGCCACATAGTTTACACCACTTCTACGGCGCACCGCATATATTGCACCTAGTCGATGTCCCATCACAGAGTCAACACACACACACACATACTCATCACTATATTTTGCAACACATGCTTTGCACCACATGGATTGTACCACACAGCTTACAGCACACACATACAGATCTATACACTTACACCACATGTTCTGCCTCACATGGACTTCACCACAGCTGTGTTGCACAACATCGTCTGCCAGAACACACCCTTTTTGGGTGCACGCTGACCCACATGTCTGTATCGATTTCGGCCTCTGGGACCCAGGATCGGGCTCCAGGATCAACAAGCACGGATCCGTGCCGAAGATCTGCACCCCCGCGGGGTCGGCACTTCTGGAGCCGCCCGCTGCTCCGAGAGCACAGCGCCAGGCTGCTGGGCCGTCACGGCGGAAGGTCCCCGCCCCCCTCGTTCCGTCGCGCCCCGCGGAGAGATCTCGCGACGGAACAACGAGATGCTCGCTTTTGAGACCTTCCTGGGGCCCACTCCACGGATCTGCTCGACTCTGGGGAGGCCCTGCTTCGACTCTGACTAGAGGATCTGCTCAGGCTCGACTCTAGTTCGAAGGACGTTCGGCGCCGCATCCGCGCGGAGCGAGTGACTCCGGGAAGATCCCCAGAACGAGCACCTCGGAGGTCCTCGGAGGGCCTCGGAGGCCTCTGGAGGTCCAGGATGCCCTCCTCACCGCCGCCAGAGACTTCGTTCCTCGATCCTCCAGCGGAGGACGGGGATGGTAGCATCCGCGTTGGCCTCGTCCGCCGCGCATCGCCGCTCCGGCTTGCCGCTCCCTGCTGCCATTTTGGCTCGAGGCGCCCTCAATCGAGGCCTCTGATTTCTTGCCACTTGCGCCGTCCGACGGCTCACCGAACCTCAACAACTCTTTCTCTTGAACGAACTCTCGTTTGGCGGTCGCGCGGACCCATGTATCGCGCCAGGCATCCCCGGCGCGGGGGCAATTCAGACCGGGCTCCAGGGTGCCGACGGTGGGAAGCAGGCGTCTGTGGACAACAGCAGCTTCTCGACCCCAAGTGCGATTTCCAGGACGTGGTTTACCTATTCGCAGATAAGTGTGAAGTCTCAATCGGGTTACTGCCTCGACGGCGATGGTGGCTGGCCGTACAGTGGGATGGATTTGCACAATTGGTATTGTCCTCATACAAATGACAGGTGGACACTACGGAGCGATGATTTACTCGAAGATCTCAATCGCGGCTATTGCCTGAACAATGAAGGAGAAGGGCAGGTAGCCCTCATCCGCCCGTGCGCTTCATCCAGCGCTTGGTGCACAGTGCCAATCGCATCCGATCCGTCGTGGTTCCTTCTGCAAGTCAAGGGCACTAACCTGTGCCTGCAGACGGGCAGTCACGTAAATTTTTGGTACAGGGTGGAGGTGTGCGATGACAGTAGTAACTTTTTCAAGTTCCAGAAATACGGCGGTGGATCGCAGGCATCCTGTAGCGCTCCGACGCCCGACCCGACGCCTTCGCCGACGCCCAGCCCGACCTCCAGTCCGACCTCCAGTCCGACCTCCAGTCCGACCTCCAGTCCGACCTCCAATCCGACCTCCAGTCCGACCTCGTCCCCGACGCTCAACCCGACGCCTTCGCCGACTGAGGCGCCACCGCCGGCGCCAACGTCGGCGGCGACTCCGCCGACCTCGGCGACGGCCACTGGCGATCCGCACCTGCAAAACATCCACGGTGAACGGTTCGACCTGATGACGCCGGGTAAGGTTACATTGGTCAACATCCCACGTGGTAGGCGCGTGGAGGACGCGCTGCTTGCGGTAGAAGCAGACGCCCGTCGCCATGGTGGATCTTGTGCCGACACGTATTTCCAGGAAGTGAACATCACAGGGGTAATGGGGGCGGACAGTTGGGCCGGGGGTTTCACACTTCCGCCCGAAGGCGATTCAGGGAGCCACGAGGTGCCAAATGGAGGAATTTCGGGCCCGCTGGGAGGTCAATCGTCCTCGGGGCGCACGGAGACGGGGATTCAGTACTTGAACGATTTTTTCGTCAAACACCTTGGGCATGCCGGCGTTGCCGTCGGAGGGCTACTGGGAGAAGATGACCATACAGATGCAGCGAGGATCCCAGCGGAATGCCGGACCACGATTTCGCTGCTTAAGCCGTCCGGGACCAGCGTGCAGGTTGACGAGCCGGTCTCGGTCGCGATCGCCAGCTGAGCCGACCTCCCGTCTTCCATTCTTTCCCCATCCCTCCTCCCTTTCGTCGTCTGCACCACTCCCGCTGCTCGTATGTTTGCCCTGACCTCGCCCCCCCTTCTCGTGATCCTCACGCCGGGGGCGCGGCCGCCCCTCCCTTGTGACTCTTCTGACGTGGAGGAAGCTGGGGCGGAGGCCTTCCTCGAGGGCTCGGGCGGCCACTCGGCCCCTGGGCCAGCTCTGCCCCGCAGCGCTGCCAGGTCCAGCGGCGCGCACTTCTGAGAAGGCCCACAGCCTTCGGCCCACTGTGGCCCCTTTGTCCTGTGATCGTCAGAAAAAAAAACGGCTCGAGGTGGGGGCCCTGTCTCTCCGACGTGGGCCTGCTGCGTGACCCTCGGCAGACGACCTGTCCTGTGTTCCTCAGAGAACGACTCGAGGTGGGAGCCCTGCCTCTCCGACGTCGGATCCTTCTCTCGCGCCGGCGGCCGGCCGCGGCTTCGACCCCTGCCCCGGGGGAGAAGCTCCCTCCCGAGTTGTATGGCTGTCCCTTGTGGCCCCGGGGCCGGGGGGCGGCCTCCAGGCGTGCCGAGAGCGAGGCGCAAACGGCCGTCCCGAGGTTTTTTTGTGGTTGCCTCTCGGCCACGCGCAGGGGGGGGGTGTACTGTCGGGGCCCTGAAGAAGGAACCCTTCTCGTTGGGGAGGGGCTCCGTGTTCCTTGATTGGTTCACAGCTTGCCTTAGGGTTTCCTTAGGTTTTCGATGGGAAATCGAACTTTCACAGATGGGAGAAAGGGGCCTCGTTCCTTATGTAGCGTTCCTTAGGTCAACGCCCCCACTGTACAGGGGGAGGGGGGAGGGCTCCTCAGAAGCACTCTGGCTTCCGAGAGGGGGCGCGGGCCGGCGCCTCCGCCGAGAAGCCAGCCGGCGCCCTCTCTAACAGGCACTTGGATGAGTTTGGCGGCTGCCAGACGATCGCAAGTTTTAACATCAGTTATAAGCAGATGCGGCATGCTTAACATCAGATGCGGCATGCGTACTTGCAAGTACTTAGTAAGTATATAGCAAGTGACTTATCAAGCGTTAAGTTAAGCGGGGCTAAGTGGTTGCAGTCACATAGCAAGTACTTACGTTAAGCGGCCCAACATGCACTTTGTGGCCATTTGTGTAGCTTGTTGCTCAACATGCAAATAACATGTTGCACCGACAACGCATTCATGGTGAACGAAAACATCTGAATAATATGGAACCAGATATCTTGGTATACGTAGCTGGCCCCTCGTGCTGTTCGTGCATTCCTTGTAAGTTGATAGATCTATATCAAGAAATCAGGTCCAACATGATCCAGGTTTCGTTTTTGGGTTCAACATGACTGTGTTGTCGGGGTTCTCGGCCCAGGTTCTCGGCCCTCGGCCAATAGGTTCTCGGCCCTCGGCCCATGCGTTCTCGGCTTATATATAGGTCCCATACACACATTTATATATGTATATATATATATATATATATATATATATATATATATGTCTATACATACACACATATATGTATATAGACATGTCTCCCGTCATATGTATCCCGCAATTCCTGTGGGGTGTTCTATTTGGATACTTGCGTTTCTTTGCGTTACCATTGGGCTTCCAATGGAGGTCCCTGCGGGTTTTCCGATTGGGTGTCCTATGGTATTTTCGATGGTGGTTCCCAATGTGGTGATCCCTATGGGGGTTCCTATGGGGTTTCCTATGGATCCCTCTATGGGGGTTCTCTTGGGGCGTCCTATGGGCATCCCTATGGGTTTTCTGAGGATTCCCGTCGGGGTTCCTATGGGGACCCTATGGGGCTTCCTATGGGGATCCTTCATGTGGTTTCCTATGAGGTTTCACATAAGGGTTTCTTATGGGGATCCCTATGTTGGGTTTCCTGTGGGGGGTCCCATTGGGTTGCCCATTGGGTTTCCTATGGGAATTCCCATGAGGGTTCCTGTGGGATTCCGATTGGATTTGCAATTGGATTTCTTATGGGATTTCCTATAGGCATCCCTATTTGGTCTCCTGTTGGGTTTCCTATGGTACTCCCCAGAGGTGGTTTCCTATTGGGTTTCCTGTTGGGTTTCCTAGGGGATCCTCATGCAGTTCCCCATGGAATTGCATGTTAAGTTCCTATGGTGTTTCGTTTTGGGCTTCCTGCGGTGTTTACTGGGTTTACTATTGGGTTTCCTATGGGGGTTCCTATACCAAACTGGAGTTCTCCATTGTGTTTCCAATGGTGTTTCATCTGGGGGTTCCTTTGGGTGGCTCGATGGGAAAGAGCGTGTTCTACCGCTGCTGGCGGAAAACCGGGGGGGGGTCACTACCGGTTCGACCCCCCCCCCCCCCCTCGAAAACCGAGGGGGGGTGCGGATGCGGACAGTGGTGGGGATGTGGTGGTGGGGACAGTGGTGAGGGGACAGCGGGACAGTGGTGGGGACAGTGGGACAGAGGTGGGGACAGTGGGACAGTGAATTGCACCACCAAGTTTGCACACCATATAGTGCACCACATACATCGGTTACCATAGATTTCGCCACATAGCTCAATCCACTGTTGCGTAACAAGTTTGTTTCGCCACACACGTTGCACCACAGTGTACGCATTGCATACATGGCACCACATATATGGCGCCAGGCGCCACAACGGTTGCACCACTCAGTTTTCCTCACACAGTTAGCACCAGGTAGTTTGCTACACGTCGACTGCTTCACATAACTTGCAGCGCAAATATTGCGCCACACTGCTTACATTGCACTGATTGGTCATCGTATGTGGCACCACGTAGCTTGCAGCACCAACACATTGCACCACGTAGCTTACCCGTCATGCATTGCTTATCATAGGTTGCACCAACATATCGCGCCACATAGTTTACACCACTTCTACGGCGCACCGCATATATTGCACCTAGTCGATGTCCCATCACAGAGTCAACACACACATACTCATCACTATAGTTTGCAACACATACTTTGCACCACATGGATTTTACCACACAGCTTACAGCACATACATGCATATCTATACACATACACCACATGTTCTGCCTCACATGGACTTCACCACAGCTGTTGCACAACATCGTCTGCTAGAACACACCCTTTTGGGTGCACGCTGACCCACATGTCTGTATCGATTTCGGCCTCTGGGACCCAGGATCGGGCTCCAGGATCAACAAGCACGGATCCACGCCGAAGATCTGCACCCCCGCGGGGTCGGCACTTCTGGAGCCGCTCGCTGCTCCAAGAGAGCACAGCGCCAAGCGGCTGGGCCGTCACGGCGGGAGGTCCCCGCCCCCCTCGTTCTGTCGCGCCCCCGCGGAGAGATCTCTCGCGACGGAACAACGAGATGCTCGTTTTTGCGACCTTCCTGGGGCCCACTCCACGGATCTGCTCGACTCTGGGAAGGCCCTGCTTCGACTCTGACTAGAGGATCCACTCCGGCTCGATTCTGGTTCGAGGGACGTTCGGCGCAGCATCCGCGTGGAGCGAGTGACTCCGGGAAGATCCCCAGAACGAGCACCTCGGAGGTCCTCGGAGGGCCTCGGAGGCCTCCGGAGGTCCAGGATGCCCTCCTCACCGCCGCCGGAGACTTCGTTCCTCGATCCTCCAGCGGAGGACGGGGATGGTAGCATCCGCGTTGGCCTCGTCCGCCGCGCATCGCCGCTCCGGCTTGCCGCTCCCTGCTGCCATTTTGGCTCAAGGCGCCCTCAATCGAGGCCTCTGATTTCTTGCCACTTGCGCCGTCCGACGGCTCACCGAACCTCAACAACTCTTCTCTTGCGCGAACTCTCGTTTGGCGGTCGCGCGGACCCATGTATCGCGCCAGCCAGCTTCAGAATGTGTGGCTCCTGCTCATCCCAGGCATCCCCAGCGCGGGGGCAATTCTGACCAGGCTCCAGGGTGCCGACGGTGGGAAGCAGGCGTCTGTGGACAACAGCAGCGTCTCGACCCCAAGTGCGATTTCCAGGACGTGGTTTACCTATTCGCAGATAAGTGTGAAGTCTCAATCGGGTTACTGCCTCGACGGCGATGGTGGCTGGCCGTACAGTGGGATGGATTTGCACAATTGGTATTGTCCTCATACAAATGACAGGTGGACACTGCGGAGCGATGATTTACTCGAAGATCTCAATAGCGGCTATTGCCTGAACAATGAAGGAGAAGGGCAGGTAGCCCTCATCCGCCCGTGCGCTTCATCCAGCGCTTGGTGCACAGTGCCAATCGCATCCGATCCGTCGTGGTTCCTTCTGCAAATCAAGGGCACTAACCTGTGCCTGCAGACGGGCAGTCACGTAAATTTCTGGTACAGGGTGGAGGTTTGCGATGACAGTAGTAACTTTTTCAAGTTCCAGAAATATGGCGGTGGATCGCAGGCATCCTGTAGCGCTCCGACGCCCAACCCGACGCCTTCGCCGACGCCCAGCCCGACCTCCAGTCCGACCTCCAGTCCGACCTCGTCCCCGACGCTCAACCCGACGCCTTCGCCGACTGAGGCGCCAACGCCGGCGCCAACGTCGGCGGCGACTCCGCCGACCTCGGCGACGGCCACTGGCGATCCGCACCTGCAAAACATCCACGGTGAACGGTTCGACCTGATGACGCCGGGTAAGGTTACATTGGTCAACATCCCACGTGGTAGGCGCGTGGAGGACGCGCTGCTTGCGGTAGAAGCAGACGCGCGTCGCCATGGTGGATCTTGTGCCGACACGTATTTCCAGGAAGTGAACATCACAGGGGTATGGGCGGACAAGTTGAAGGCCGGGGGTTTCACCTTCAACGCCGAAGGCGTTCAGAGCCACGAGGTGCCGAAATGGAGGAATTTCGGGCCGCTGGAGGTCAAAGTCGTCCTCGGGCGCACGGAGACGGGGATTCAGTACTTGAACGTGTTCGTCAAACACCTTGGGCATGCCGGCTTTGCCGTCGGAGGGCTACTGGGAGAAGATGACCATACAGATGCAGCGAGGATCCCAGCGGAATGCCGGACCACGATTTCGCTGCTTAAGCCGTCCGGGACCAGCGTGCAGGTTGACGAGCCGGTCTCGGTCGCGATCGCCAGCTGAGCCGACCTCCCGTCTTCCATTCTTTCCCCATCCCTCCTCCCTTTCGTCGTCTGCACCACTCCCGCTGCTCGTATGTTTGCCCTGACCTCGCCCCCCCTTCTCGTGATCCTCACGCCGGGGGCGCGGCCGCCCCTCCCTTGTGACTCTTCTGACGTGGAGGAAGCTGGGGCGGAGGCCTTCCTCGAGGGCTCGGGCGGCCACTCGGCCCCTGGGCCAGCTCTGCCCCGCAGCGCTGCCAGGTCCAGCGGCGCGCACTTCTGAGAAGGCCCACAGCCTTCGGCCCACTGTGGCCCCTTTGTCCTGTGATCGTCAGAAAAAAAAACGGCTCGAGGTGGGGGCCCTGTCTCTCCGACGTGGGCCTGCTGCGTGACCCTCGGCAGACGACCTGTCCTGTGTTCCTCAGAGAACGACTCGAGGTGGGAGCCCTGCCTCTCCGACGTCGGATCCTTCTCTCGCGCCGGCGGCCGGCCGCGGCTTCGACCCCTGCCCCGGGGGAGAAGCTCCCTCCCGAGTTGTATGGCTGTCCCTTGTGGCCCCGGGGCCGGGGGGCGGCCTCCAGGCGTGCCGAGAGCGAGGCGCAAACGGCCGTCCCGAGGTTTTTTTGTGGTTGCCTCTCGGCCACGCGCAGGGGGGGGTGTACTGTCGGGGCCCTGAAGAAGGAACCCTTCTCGTTGGGGAGGGGCTCCGTGTTCCTTGATTGGTTCACAGCTTGCCTTAGGGTTTCCTTAGGTTTTCGATGGGAAATCGAACTTTCACAGATGGGAGAAAGGGGCCTCGTTCCTTATGTAGCGTTCCTTAGGTCAACGCCCCCACTGTACAGGGGGAGGGGGGAGGGCTCCTCAGAAGCACTCTGGCTTCCGAGAGGGGGCGCGGGCCGGCGCCTCCGCCGAGAAGCCAGCCGGCGCCCTCTCTAACAGGCACTTGGATGAGTTTGGCGGCTGCCAGACGATCGCAAGTTTTAACATCAGTTATAAGCAGATGCGGCATGCTTAACATCAGATGCGGCATGCGTACTTGCAAGTACTTAGTAAGTATATAGCAAGGGACTTATCAAGCGTTAAGTTAAGCGGGGCTAAGTGGTTGCAGTCACATAGCAAGTACTTACGTTAAGCGGCCCAACATGCACTTTGTGGCCATTTGTGTAGCTTGTTGCTCAACATGCAAATAACATATTGCACCGACAACGAATTCATGGTGAACGAAAACATCTGAATAATGTTGAACCAGATGTCTTGGTATACGTAGCTGGCCCCTCGTGCTGTTCGTGCCTTCCTTGTAAGTTGATAGATCCATATCAAGAAATCAGGTCCTGAACGGTTGCCTCTCGGCCACGCGCAGAGGGGGGTGTACTGTCGGGGCCCTGAAGAAGGAACCCTTTTCGTTGGCCACTTTTCAGCGAGCGAAGAAGGGTATCAAATATTTTGTTTCGCCGTCGGGGGCGCCTGTCCCAGGGCGGCCGGGAAGTTTATACCCTTACGGTGGCACCGCAGGGGTATAAACTTTCCAGCCGCCCTGGGACAGGCGCCCCCGACGGCGGACAAAAATATGTCATACCGTTCTTTGCCCGTCAAAGATTGGGCACTTCACAACCAGCACGGGGTTCTTCAGAAGGGCGCTTTGCAACCAGGAAGGCCACTTTTACAACCAGGCGAGTCAACGCACACGAGCGGCACATGTTCTCCAATTTCCGAAATCTCCGTGGATGCAAGTAAGGGAGACACTTCACTCTCTGAAGCGCGTTGGTTGTAAAGTGACCCATCTCAGGGGGAAAAGAAACACACAGACACAATTATCGTCGATTTCCTAGAAAATATGGGAAAATATGGGAAGTGGGGGGGAAGACAGAAACCCAGAAAATATGGGAAAATATGGGGAATGTTTTTATTTGTGTGAATTTATTGGTGTGTCCTGGGGCCCCTTCGCCATCTGAAGCGAGAATTTGTGAAGTGGCGGGCTCCTAATGGGATCCAGCGAGAGTCCGATGCGAATCCTATTGGCACCCTTCCCACTGGGATCCTGTTGGCACCAGCTGAACCCCGTTCATGGGTATCCAAAGAGATTTCTCGATATGGGGCCTACGGGTGTCCAATGAGAATCCGATGGGGATGCTTCCTATAGAGACCCGTCGGGGCCCTTTCTAATGGAAACCGATTGGAAACTCCGAGGGATCACAATCGAGAGGCCTTCCTATTGGAATGCTGCGGGAAGCGCGCTGGGGGTTCTACGTGGAAAGCGGGTGGGTATTCTTGTGGGTTCTCACTCGAAAACAATAAGATACGTCCTGGGATCCCGTCAGAACCATATTGGCGAATACGAAGGATATCGCATTGGAATACAATCCGGATCCATCCATCTCGACCCATACGGGCATACTGCTGGGATCCCACCAGGAACCAAGTGTCATTCAACAAAAACGTGTCCTCTTTCATTCATGTTGTGCTCCGACCGGCGTCCTATTGTTATTCTTGTGGTATCCAAGAGGAACTATTGGAACCCAATTGAGATCTAATTATCCCAGTGCGACCCTACCTAGGAGTTGGAGCATTTCGGGAAGCAACATCTACACCGACTGCTTCATTTACATCTACACCAGCATCTACATCTACATCAACCTTCACTGCGACACTCACACCTACATCTACATATACACCTACACATTCACCTACATCTACATCTACACCTACATCCACATCTACACCTACACCTACATCTACATCTACATCTGCACTTCCGCATTGGTGTTGCTTTTGCATTGCCTTTGCTTTTGCTCGTGCCTTTGCTTTTGCGTTTGCCTTTGCTTTTGTTTTTGCTTTCGAAAATGTTTTTGTTGCGTTGCGTTTGTTTTGTTGTTGCTTGATTTTGGTTTTGTTTTGCCTGCGCACAGACACACAGCTACGCTATGCTATGCTATGCCTTCGCTATGCTGAGCTATGCTATGCTTGGCTGTGCTGTGCTGTGCTGTGCTGTGCTGTGCTAATGCTGCGCTGCGCTAAGCTAAGTTAAGGTAGGCTAAGCTATGCTAAGCTTAGCTAAGCTAAGCTAGGCTAGGCCAAGCTCAGCTAGGCTAAGGTAAGGTAAGCTGTGCTAAGCTACCCTAAGCTAAGCTAAGCCAAGCTAAGTTAAGCTAAGATGAGATAAGCTAAGCCAAGCTCTGCTATGCTAAGCTATGCTATGATATACGATGCTATGCTTTGCTGCTCTGCTCTGCTATGCTGTGATATGCTGCGCTGTGCTGTGCTGTGTTGTGCTGCGCTATGTTATGCTATGCTATGCTATGCTATGCTATGCTATGATATGATGCGCGATGTTGTGCTATGCTGGGCTATGTTATGATATGCTGTGCTGCGCTATGCTTTGCTACGCTATGCTACGCTATGCTGTGCTCTGCTATGATAAAGCTCAGCGAAGCTATGATGAAGGCCAGCTAAGCTAAGATACCCGAGCTAAGAGAAGCTAAGCTAAGCTAGGATGAGATAAGCTAAACTAAGATGACATCAGCAACGGTAAGCTAAGGGGACGTAGCTGGAGGAACCGCGGGGCGGATGCCGGGGGAACCGCCCGGGGCGAGTTACACTGTCCCGCCCCTTTAAGAAAGAGGATAAGAACCCTCTAGGTAGAGCCTAGGCAGGGAATAGAGATATATTATCTTGCTACAAGTTGGTGAGGCCTGGGCGGCTTAAGTTGTTCCTTACATCCATGCCCTAAACCTACATCGTATTTTGGAGCCTCGTAACCTCTGCCTGAAAATCCTGACTCTTGTAACCGGATGTTTTCGGATGCGCAGAAGCATTCGCACCCGGGATAGCGGAAATGTTGCCAGACAACCACTGGCAATTTTCTAGCCAACGCATGTGGATTTCAAATCGTTGTTTTTTGAGTCAAAACCCAGGTTTGTCAGCGTGCCTCATCGTTTGACATCTGCACAACCAAACACATTATGATATCATAATTGCGAAAGCATGACGCAGGATGGTGACTCTAAAGCGAGCTGGGTTACAGACGAGAGATAACGAGCGTGTGTCCGCGGGCGTTTGGGCTCAAGCAGCCGGCCGCCCAGATCTGACTTCACCGCAGCGCGAGGTGTACCATTGGCCATCGAGACCAACACATCCTTTGCTGGGACTGTCATTACTACGGTACAACAGAGCTGGAGCTGGGCTTCGCCTGAGGCGAAGCTTCTGGTCGGGCCTACCGGCCCCCTTCAAACTTGGTAGCGGAGCTGGCCTATGGTGGTCAGCTCTTGCTCTACTCCTTACCATCCATGGCACTATCCGGTGGACTACTGATGTGGTGGATCATCAGGGTGCAGTGCGTTTGCGCGGAGGAATGTACGTACTACGCAATCCAGCAAGGATGCTTGCAGTGATGCCTTTGCCTACGCAGAGGCCCATTGCTCGAGCCCTACATCCCTGCGCTACTACACTCCTGACGTCCACCCACCTACTCCACCTACTCCAATTGGAAATTTGTCGAATACATAATGTTGGAAACCATGCAATGCGACATTGTGCCGCGTCCACCCCCACGCAGGCTTACGACCACACACCACAACCCCCAACCAGACACATCCGACTACGACCTACGAGGCCACTGGATGGGTATAGTTTTCATTGGGCTCATAGGGGTTGCTGTCGGGTGTGCGGTGGGACACATGCGTGGCGGAGACGACGCAAAAGTAGCCGGCCCCCATTGGGACCCGGCCGGCCAAGTACCTTTTTTTCAGCGAATGCGCTCGCGAGGTGTATGCCTGGATCAACGTGACCACAGGCACCATGGCGCCCTCCCACAGGCTGCAGCATTGCAGCGAGGTTTGGGAGGCCTCTCGCGGACCATAGCCATGCGAGTTCCCCCAGCAGTCATCCATTACGGCGTTACCATAGGTGGCCGCCATACCGATGGCGCCGCGTACATCATTTTCTTCTACAGTACGAAGTTCGAGAACCTAGAAGAGGAACGCCAACTTAACTCTGGCACTGCTCTCATGGATGTTCGAGACCACGCGGGAGAACGGATCGACCAGATTTTGGCACGCTTCCAGGTAGCCCGCTACGAACCTGAAACAGTAGGCTTCAAACTCCCCAACTTCCAAATACTAGCAGTTATCTTATTCAGAGCCTCAGGAGTGGGGGCGTCGCGTGCACAAGAACTCCTACAGCCACTAAACCACCACATGCCGAGGGACCAGCAACAATTTGACTCTACTCGAACGTATGAGGTCAAATGTCCACGTCGCTGAGAGAGCCCCTGGCAATATTGGTGGTATCTTCAGTCAAGGTCATTGCACCGAGACCTTTCACGCTGAGGCCAACGCAGGGCAAATTGCTACCACCGTCTGGAATGACGATCCGCCGCTCTGCGGTTGATCGGGAGTTTCTGTATATATAGAAGAAGGGGCGCGCGCTTCTGGGCGAGAGGAAAACGACCGAGAGAAGAAGGGGCGGCCGCCCCACAGGACCTCTCCATGGCGCCGGAAGCCCATCAGGGCTCCCTCAGGGCCCCTCCCCCAGGGCCGGGGCTCCCTCGCCTGCCCCCTCCTCCTCCTCCTCCTCCTCCTCCTCCTCCTCCTCCTCCTCCTCCTCCTCCTCCTCCTCCTCCTTCGCCCCCGTCGGCATATCCAGGCGTGTTATGCAGTCAGGTCGTCCGTCCGGAAACGGTGCCGGAGGCCGCTCTGGGCTCCTCTGGGCATCCCCCCCGGGGCCCGTTTTGTGAGGATGTCTCAGGCGAGGGCGCCGGTTTGGGATTCGTCACCGGATCCAGCGGATCCAGCGGATCCGTCCGGAAACGGTGCCGGAGGCCGCTCTGGGCTCCTCTGGGCATCCCCCCCGGGGCCCGTTTTGTGAGGATGTCTCAGGCGAGGGCGCCGGTTTGGGATTCGTCACCGGATCCAGCGGATCCAGCGGATCCGTCCGGAAACGGTGCCGGAGGCCGCTCTGGGCTCCTCTGGGCATCCCCCCCGGGGCCCGTTTTGTGAGGATGTCTCAGGCGAGGGCGCCGGTTTGGGATTCGTCACCGGATCCAGCGGATCCAGCGGATCCAGCGGATCCGTCCGGAAACGGTGCCGGAGGCCGCTCTGGGCTCCTCTGGGCATCCCCCCCGGGGCCCGTTTTGTGAGGATGTCTCAGGCGAGGGCGCCGGTTTGGGATTCGTCACCGGATCCAGCGGATCCAGCGGATCCAGCGGATCCGTCCGGAAACGGTGCCGGAGGCCGCTCTGGGCTCCTCTGGGCATCCCCCCCGGGGCCCGTTTTGTGAGGATGTCTCAGGCGAGGGCGCCGGTTTGGGATTCGTCATCCCGGATCCAGCGGATCCAGCGGATCCGTCCGGAAACGGTGCCGGAGGCCGCTCTGGGCTCCTCTGGGCATCCCCCCCGGGGCCCGTTTTGTGAGGATGTCTCAGGCGAGGGCGCCGGTTTGGGATTCGTCACCGGATCCAGCGGATCCAGCGGATCCGTCCGGAAACGGTGCCGGAGGCCGCTCTGGGCTCCTCTGGGCATCCCCCCCGGGGCCCGTTTTGTGAGGATGTCTCAGGCGAGGGCGCCGGTTTGGGATTCGTCACCGGATCCAGCGGATCCAGCGGATCCGTCCGGAAACGGTGCCGGAGGCCGCTCTGGGCTCCTCTGGGCATCCCCCCCGGGGCCCGTTTTGTGAGGATGTCTCAGGCGAGGGCGCCGGTTTGGGATTCGTCACCGGATCCAGCGGATCCAGCGGATCCGTCCGGAAACGGTGCCGGAGGCCGCTCTGGGCTCCTCTGGGCATCCCCCCCGGGGCCCGTTTTGTGAGGATGTCTCAGGCGAGGGCGCCGGTTGGGATTCGTCACCGGATCCAGCGGATCCAGCGGATCCGTCCGGAAACGGTGCCGGAGGCCGCTCTGGGCTCCTCTGGGCATCCCCCCCGGGGCCCGTTTTGTGAGGATGTCTCAGGCGAGGGCGCCGGTTTGGGATTCGTCACCGGATCCAGCGGATCCAGCGGATCCAGCGGATCCGTCCGGAAACGGTGCCGGAGGCCGCTCTGGGCTCCTCTGGGCATCCCCCCCGGGGCCCGTTTTGTGAGGATGTCTCAGGCGAGGGCGCCGGTTTGGGATTCGTCACCGGATCCAGCGGATCCAGCGGATCCGTCCGGAAACGGTGCCGGAGGCCGCTCTGGGCTCCTCTGGGCATCCCCCCCGGGGCCCGTTTGTGAGGATGTCTCAGGCGAGGGCGCCGGTTTGGGATTCGTCACCGGATCCAGCGGATCAGCGGATCCAGCGGATCCAGCGGATCCGTCCGGAAACGGTGCCGGAGGCCGCTCTGGGCTCCTCTGGGCATCCCCCCCAGGGCCCGTTTTGTGAGGATGTCTCAGGCGAGGGCGCCGGTTTGAGATTCGTCACCGGATCCAGCGGATCCAGCGGATCCAGCGGATCCAGCGGATCCGTCCGGAAACGGTGCCGGAGGCCGCTCTGGGCTCGTGCTCTTCGCGCCGGGGGTGAGGATGACGTGAGTTCCACAGAAACTCCCTCAAATTAGTGCTACTTTTACAGTACTGACTACTATCCTTATTACAAGGACTACTACTACTATTACGACGACTACTACTACTACTACTACTACTACTACTACTACTACTACTACTACTACTACTACTACTACTACTACTACTACTACTACTACTACTACTACTACTACTCTCACTACTCCTACTACTCCTACTACTACTACTACTACTACTACTACTACTACTACTACTACTACTACTATAACTACTACTACTACTAAGACCTACTACTACTACTACGACTACTACTACAGACTACTATAACTACTACTACTTACTACTACTAACTAACTACTACTACACTACTGTACTACTACTACTGCTCGTACTGGTAGTACTACTACTATGAAAGCTTAGTCTGGCTACTCCAACTACTTACTACTACTAATACGACCACTACGACTTACCTACTACTATTACTACTACACTAGTACTACGACCAGTAATACTACAACTAGTACTACTACTACTACTACTTCTACTACTACTTCTACTACAACTACTACTACTACTACTACTACTACTACTACTACTACTACTACTACTACTACTACTACTACTACTACTACTACTACTACTACTACTACTACTACTACTACTACTACTACTACTACTACTAATGATAATTACTCACTGCGTGGAACTCCCCATATGTGCATCTCATGTTTTATGTCATGCCGTGGTGAGCGTCTGTTCATGAGCGGTCGACTACAATAGCGCGTCCACGTGGGCGACAGGGCCGACGAAGACGAGTGACCCCTAATGCGAGTGATTGCGTATGAGTCAGAGTGAGCTTTTTTGAACATTTTGGTTCGACCTGCCGTACACCTCTGCGAATCGTCCCGAAACCCAGCAGACCAAGCGAGTGCACCAACGATCCCCGCACACAACCACCGCCCCCCCTCGCAGTCACCCCCTATGAATACATACATATTTATATATATATATATATGATTGGAGATCTTTCCAGTACAATATGTTGAATTATTTTAATTATTTATGTTGATTCAATTAATCTGCAGATATTAATTAAATTAATTGAATTAATTGAATTAATTAAATTAATTTCATTAATTTAATTAACTTAATTGATTTTCTGGGCTCCTCCTGGGGAGCCTCAGGCGAGAGCTGAGAGCAGCAGAATTAATGTAATTAATTTAATTAATACACGTAGATTAATTAAATTAACTAAATTAATTCTGCTGCTCTGAGCGCTCGCCGGAGCCTGCAGGGGAACCCAGGAAATTAATTAAATTAATTAAATTAATTAAATTAATTAAATTAATTGAATTAATTGAATTAATTTAATAATTTAATTATTTTAATTAATTTAACTAATTTAATTAATTTCCTGGGCTCCTCTGGGGATGCCTCAGGCGAGCGCTGAGAGCAGCAGAATTAATTTAATTAATTTAATTAATATACGTAGATTAATTAAATTAATTAAACTAATTAAATTAATTCGGCTGCTCTGAGCGCTCGCCGGAGCCTGCAGGGGAACCCAGTAAATTAATTAAATTAATTAAATTAATTAAATTAATTAAATTAATTTGAATAATTGAATTAATTTAATTAATTTAATTAATTTAATTAATTTCCTGGGCTCCTCTGGGGATGCCTCAGGCGAGCGCTGAGAGCAGCAGAATTCATTTAATTAATTTAATTAATATACGTAGATTAATTAAATTAATGAAACTAATTAAATTAATTCGGCTGCTCTGAGCGCTCGCCGGAGCCTGCAGGGGAACCCAGTAAATTAATTAAATTAATTAAATTAATTAAATTAATTAAATTAATTGAATTAGTTGAATTAAGTTAATAGTTTAATTAATTCAATTAATTTAATTATTTTAATTAATTTCCTGGGCTCCTCTGGGGGTGCCTCAGGCGAGCGCTGAGAGCAGCAGAGTTAATTTAATTAATTTAATTAATCTACGTAGATTAATTAAATTAGTTAAACTAATTAAATTAATTCGGCTGCTCTGAGCGCTCGCCGGAGCCTGCAGGGGAACCCAGTAAATTAATTAAATTAATTAAGTTAATTAAACTATTTGAATTAATTTAATAATTTAATTAATTTAATTAATTTAATTAATTTCCTGGGCTCCTCTGGGGAGGCCTCAGGCGAGCGCTGAGAGCAGCAGAATTAATTTCATTAATTTAATTAATCTACGTAGATTAATCAAATTAATTAAACTACTTAAATTAATTCAGCTGCTCTGAGCGCTCGACGGAAGCCTCCCCAGAGGAGACAAGGGCGTTCGCCAGACTTCAGAGTGCGACTTAATCTGCGCTGTATGTTCTACCCAGAGGCCCCCTGGCGTCCGCCAAAGAGGGCGTGCTGGGTACAACATAACTGGCGGTTTATGTTGCACCCAGCGGCCCCCTGGCGTCGGCCAGAGGGCGTGTTGGGTACAACGTATCTGGCGGGTTATGTCGTACCCAGAGGCCCCTTGGCGGTCGCCAGACGGCCACTGGATGCTCACCGGGCAAACCTATCGCAAAGCAGCGTTTGCGATAGGTGCGCGCGGAGGCCCGTCAACCCCTCCACTTGGGTTAAAAAAGCCCGTCTGGGGCACAATACAGCCGCCGGAGAGCCCCAAGGAGGCTCTAGCAGGGCTCCAGTGGAGCTCTGGAATGCCACGGGATGCCCCCCGGGCACACCTATCGCAAAGCAGCGTTTGCGATAGGTGTGCGCGGGGCCCTGTCAAAGCCCCCCAATTAATTTGTGAATGCCCTTATGGAGCTCTTGGGAGCCACTGGACAGCCCAGAGAAGGCTCCAGCAAGACCAGGAAGCTCAAGAAAGCCCAAATGAGCCCAAGACGGCCCCTCAGGAACACTGAACAGCCCAACAACTTACCAGATGAGGTCTATGTGATCACTCTGTTTCCAAAAGTGAAAACGAAAGGTGTCACAGGTGACAGCATTCCTCTTCGGCATCTTGGAGCTCATCTTGGGCTCTCCGAGGCGCTCTTGGAGCCGTCTTGACCGAAAAATCACACTCTGACACCTCGCGAAACGCCCCGTCCAGGTCCAGGGGAGGGGGCTCGAAGGGGGGATAGGAGGTTGGAAGAGGAAACGCTCTAAACCACCTGCGCCCAGAGGGCTGGTGGTATTATTCAAAACAAAGTTTCCGAACAACTGCCCAAAATCACCCAAGAATCCGCCGCTCTGGAAAACGCAATTGTCCAAAACACGGTTTCCGGACAATTGCCAAACATCACCCAATAATCCGCCGCTCTGGAAAACGCAATTATCCAAAACACGGTTTCCGGACAATTGCCAAAAATCACTAATGAATCCGCCGAGGACCCATCTCATACCTGACTCATCATCATCATCATCGTCATCATCATCAGCCCTCGCCACCGGGCAACCATTTTGAGTGGATTTGGGGCTGTTGTAGAGTTGTTTCACGTCGATGTTCGAACCTCAAACCTTTACTATCGATGTTTGAGGTTTTCTGGCCTTCTCGCCGCTTTGCGGGAGCGATTGCACGTCGGCTGTCTCATAATGCACAGCGCGTGCGATTGGAGGGGGAAGGAGAGGAGCAGCAGCAGCAGGAGGTGAGGGAGGAGGAGCGAGAAAGGAGGAACGGCCTTGCATACAAACCTCTTGATAATTACACTCAGAATTTCCCTCCGAACCCTCACCAAAATCTTATTGACCAGAATATTATCCAGCATCGTACGTCAAATGCCATCCATAATCATACGCAGAATATTTCTCTGAATCCTACGCAGGATCCCATTGTGTTTCGGGGAAAGTCCCAATAGAGCCCCCCTATGGCTGTCATGGGGCCATGTAAAGACGTCATTGTTCCCCCGCGCACGGTGGGACAAGATCTGGGGGAAAAAGTCGCCATTGCAGAACGGAGCCTCTCTCTGTGGTTTCGCAGTTTTCAATACATGATTTGTTGATTGCTCTGCCTGTGGGGCCTTGCTCGTTTTGCAAAGGTGCTGGGGCTTTCGCTAGAGCTCAACGCGGTCTCCGCTGATGATGGTGGCGTGCAGAATTTATATATTAAAGACCTATATCACATATCCATCTACATTTTTCCCCTTGGTCTTGCTCACCAGGGTCGGGGGAAAAATCAAGACCGAATGGAAGGGGAAATCATATTTTTTGTTGAAATTCTTTCTTCACCTGGTGGTTCTCGGGGTACTCTCAAGGCTTCCCAGATAACATGTATGCCAAATAACCGATTTGTCGGATAATAGATTTGCCATATAATCTGAAACATATTTGCACGTTTGCAAGATAACATATGTGTTATGTAAAACATGTGTGATATACTTGGTTTGCAACTCCAGATCTATCTCTGCGGAGCACGGTGCTGGGCCCTTTGGTACGTTTGCTGTGGCCATGTTGCGTCAGGCTGATCTGGAGCCCTCTGATACGTTTGCTTTGGCCATGGTTTTTGGCCTTTTGGTACGTTTGCTTGGGCCATGTTGCGTCAGGCTGGTTTGGGGCCATTTGGTACGTTTTCTGTGGCCATGTTGCGTTCAGTTTTGGGTCCTGTGGTACGTTTGCTTTGGCCATGCTGCGTCAGGCCGGTTTGGGGCCCTTTGGTACGTTTGCTTGGGCCATGTTGCGTCAGGCCTCTTTTGGGGCCTTTGGTACGTTTGTTTTGGCCATGTTGCGTCGGGCCGATGTTGGGCCCTTTGGTACGTTTGTTTTTGCCATGTTGCGTCAGGCTGATCTGGAGCTCTCTGATACGTTTGATTTGGCAATGGTTTTTGGCCTTTTGGTACGTTTGCTTGGGCCATGTTGCGTCAGGGTGGTTTTGAGCCCTTTGGTACGTTTGCTTTGGCCATGTTGCGTCAGGGTGGTTTTGAGCCCTTTGGTACGTTTGCTTTGGCCATGTTGCGTTCGGTTTTCTGTTTCTGTCGTCGTCTTGGGGGTCCTGAGGGCACTCTTGGGGGGCCGTCTTGGGGGTCCTGAGGGCACTCTTGGAGCCCTCTTGGGGCCCTCTTGGGGCCTGCGAAGGCCCTCAAGAGGGCACTCTTTAAATTCTCTCAGCGCCTTAAATGGATCCAAGATGGCCTCAAGCTGGCCCTAAAGGGCCTCCAGAGGGATCCCGGAGAGCCCAAGAGGACCTCAGAACGGCCCAAGACGGCCCCACGACGGCCACGGGATGCCCACTGGGCACACCTATCGCAAAGCAGCGTTTGCGATAGGTGCGCGCGGGGGCCCGTCAACCCCCCCGGTTGGGTTTTAAAGGCCCTTCTAGGGCCCGAGACAGCCGCCGCAGAGCCCCAAGGAGGCTCTAGCAGGGCCCCAGTGGAGCTCTAGAATGCCATGGGATGCCCTCCGGACACACCTATCGCAAAGCAGCGTTTGCGATAGGTGTGTGCGGGGGCCTGTCAGAGCCCCCCGATTAGTTTTTGAATGCCATTGTGGAGCTCTTGGAAGCCACTGGACAGCCCAGAGAAGGCTCCAGCAGGACCAAGCAACTCAAGAGAGCCTAAGTGACCCCCAAGACGGCCCCTCAGGAGCACTGAGCAGCCCAAAAACTTACCAGATGAGGTCCATGTGGTCACTCTTTTTCCAACCGTGAAAACGAAAGGTGTCACCTTTGACGGCATTCCTCGTCGTCGTCGCCGTCGTCGTCGTCGTCCTCCTCCTCCTCCTCCTCCTAGTCATCGTCACCCTCATCCTCGTCCTCCTCGTGATCACCATGATGAGGACCATCGTCATATTCAGCATCATCATCATAATTAGCATCACCATCCTCATTGATTCGAGCAGCTGCCACCGAGTATGCAAGCGAGCCCTCTTAGGGCCTGCGAAGGCCCTCACGGGGGCCCTCTTGGAACCCTCTCAGGGAAGCGAACGTACACCACAGGGCCAAAAACCAGCCTGACGCAACATGGCCAGAGCAAACGTACCAACGGGCTAAATAACAAGCCTGCCTCGACATAAAGCAAACGTACCAAAAGGCAAACAGAAACAGCCTGACGCAACATTGCCAAAGCAAACGTACCAAAGGGCAAACAGAAACAGCCTGACACAACATGGCTCAAGTAAATGTAAAACAATGCAAGCAACAAGCCTGACGCAAGCATGGCCCAAGCAAGCGCACCAAAGGTCCAAACGACAGCCTGACACAACATGGCCAAAGCAAACGTACCAAAGGGCAAACAATCAGCCTGACGCAACATGGCACAAGCAAACGCACCAAAGGGGAAAAACAGTCTGACGCAATATGGCCCAGGCAAACGTACCAAAGGGTTTAGAAACAGCCTGACGCAGCATTGCCGACGAAGACGTACTAAATGGCCACCAACCAACATGCGGCCCTTCAGAGCCTCTCAAGAGCCTCTCAGGAGCCTCTTCAGGCGCCTCCCAGGATGCGCTTCAGAGCTTCTCGGGGAGGGGGGGTCAGACCTATTCGGGGTGCTCTCAAAATCTTCAGGAGGCTCTTCAGGGCGTATCAGGACGTCTTGAGGGAGGGGGGAGGGAGCTTCAGGGTGGCGCAGGGGGCTCTGAAGGCCATCTCGGGAGCCAGTCCTGAAGCCCTTCAGAGCCTCTCGACAGCTTCTCACGAGGCCACTCAGGGCATGGCAAGGGCCTCTCAAGAGCTTCTGAGGAACGCATTCAGTACCTCCAAAGAACAACTCTGGAAAGTATTTCAGAGCCTCTCGTGAGGCTTTCCAGAGGCCCTGCAGAACCTGTCCGGAGCTGGAGGCACTTCAGAGCTTCTGAACAGCCTCTCGGGATGGCCCTCAGAGTTTCTTAACAGCCTCTGGAGACCCTTTCGAGCCTCGCAAAAGCTTTCCATTCAGCCCTTAATCACCGCTCAGGAGGTCCGACAGAGCCCTTCAGGAAGAGGCCCTTCATAGCCTCTCTCTCTCTATCTCTCTTTCTCGTTCTATCTCTCTCTCTCTGCCCCTCTGCTGCGCGTCACCCTCTGCTCGACTAGACCCTGGTCAAGTGGTCAAGGCGTCGGATGTTCAGGCGGCCAGGCGGCTCCGTTACCGGCGCTAGGAATTCGCTCCCCCCCCCGCTCCCAGACAGGCGCCCTCTGTTAGACGACCCCCTCTGCTGGCGCGGCCCCGCCCCAAACTGATTAAACAAACAAGACATGGTCCGCTGTGTATCATCCTCTGTTGGGCGAGGCCCCTCCCCATACCGATTTTAAATAAGAGTCACTGGTACTGCGCGTGCACTCTGCAGTGCATCGCCATCTGCTATACGAGGCCTTCCCCCACGCTGTTTTGAAACATATACATTGGTGCTAGGCGTGCCCCCTGCTGTGCATCGCCCTCGAGAATCCTGCCCAAGTTGATTAACACATAACCATGTGTGTGCAAGACGTTCCCCTCTGCTGTGCAGCACCCTCTGCTGGACGAGCCCCCTCTCCATTGTGGTGTAAACAGATCCTGTCAAGAGGCCTTTCGGAGCCTCTCAAGAGCCTCTCGGGACACCCTTCAGTGTCCCTCCAGAACCTTGCCTCTCAAGAACTCATCCAGAGCACCTCAGTTACATTTCAAAGAGCCCGTCGGAGCCTCCCTCACGAGGCCCTTGAGAGTCTTATTCAAAACTTCTCGTGCGCATTTTTCAGGAGCCTCCCTGAAAGCCCTTCCGAGCTTCTCACGGGGACGGGGGGGGGGGCTTCAGAGCCTCTCAATGTGCTCTGCACATGTTTTAGGCGACCCTTCAGAACGTATTAGGACGCCCGTCGGGGTGTCTAGGGGGCGGAGGGGGGCGGCTTCAAGGCGGCCCACCGGGGGGGGGGCTCTGAGGAGCTTCTTCTGTGCTTGTGATGAAGCCATTCAGAGCTTCTCCAGGGGATATTATGAAGCCCTTGAGAATCTCTCACGAACATCTGGCGAGAAAACTCACCGCATGCCAAGCGCCTCTCCAGAGCCGCCCAGGACCCTCTTGAGAGCACTCCAAGAACGATGTTCTGGAAGCTTCTCATAACCTCTCAGGAAGGGTTCCAGGGGGCTTGCAGAGCCTACCAGGACCCTCTCAGAAGGCAAGCCAGAGCTTTTGAATAGCGTCTCGGCGCTCCCTTTCAGAGCCTCTTAAGATACCCTCATGAAACCCTCTTGGGTCCTAAACAGGGGCTCTCCCAAAGCCTTGAGAGGGCCCAGGAAGGGCTCCATGGGGGCCCAGGAGAACTTCATGGAGGCCCCCCAGAATACCCTGCGCGCTCTGGAAGAATTCTTGGGCGTATTGGAGCTCTCTCGGGCCATCTTGGGTTCCCTCTTGGGGCTCTCTCAAAGCCTTGAGATGGCCCCGCGAAGGCTCCAAGAGGGCCTCAGGAGAAGACACTTCAGATCTTGTCAGGAGCCTCGAAGAAGGCCCTTGAGAGCCTCGTATGAGCCCCGTCTCAAGCCCTTGGAACCGCTCAGGAGGCCCGTCAGGGCCCTTCAGGGGGGGGCGGCTTTCAGAGCCTCCCGGGAGCTTATCAGGAAGCCAAGCAGAACTTCTCATGTGGCTTTCAAGAGCCTCGCAGAAGCTCCGGCTGAGGCCCAATAGATCCTGTGAGGAAGCCCTTCAGAACCTCTCCTCGAACACGTATCAGGAGCTTCTCAAGAAGCCCTTCGGAGCCTCTCAAGAGCCTCTCAGGACACCCTGCAAAGTCCCTCCGGAGCGTCTCATCTTAAGAGCTCCTTCAGAACATATCAATAACATGTCATGGGGGGCCGTCATGGCCTCTCAGGAGCCTCTCATGAGGCCCTTGACAGCCTCTCAAGAACCTCCCATTTGTATTTTTCAGGAGCCTCCCAAGAGGCCTTTCAGAGATTCTGACGGGGACGGGGGGGGGTCCAGAGCACTCCAATATGCTCTCAAGATCTTTTAGACGACCCTTGAGAGCGTATCACGACGCCCGTTAGGGTGTCTCGAGGGCGGAGGGGGGCGGCCTCAAGGCGGCCCGAGGGGGGCTCAGAGTCTCTTCTAAGCCCCGAATGAAGCCATTCAGAGCCTCTCAAGAGAACATTATGAAGCCCTTGAGAACTTCTCAAGGACCTCTGCAGAGATTACTCAGCGCATGCCGAGAGCCTCTCAAGAGCCTCTCAGGGCCCTTTTGAGAGCCTCCCAAGAGCGTCTCTGGAAACGTTTCAGAGTCTCCCAGGATTTTTTCCCATGGCCTTGCAGAGCCTCCCAAGATCTTCTCAGGAGGCACGCCAGAGCTTTTCAATCGCCTCTCGGGGCACCCATTCAGGGCTTAAGCCTTGAGTAACCGATGGGGAGGGTGTCTCAAGAGATTATCGGGAGCTTCTCATGGTGCCCTCCAGAGCTCTTCAAGAGTTTGTCCGGCAGCCTTTCAGAGCATCTCAAGACCTGCCCAGGAGGCCCTCTTAAAGCATATCAAGAGCATCACAGGGGCCTCTCGGGAAGCCTTTCGGAAGCTCTCCACTGCCTCTCCTCTCAAGGGCCTCTCAGGAGCTTCTTCAAAGCATTTCAAGAGCATCTCTGGAAGCCCTTCAGAGCATATCAAAAGCGAGTTGAAAAAAATGCCCTTGAGAGTTCCACAATAACCTCTGCCGAGGTCGCTCAGCGCGTACCACCTCGCTCGCAAGAGCCTCCCAGGAATCTCTTCAGAGCCTCCCGAGGGCTTCTCTGGAAGCTTTTCAGAATCTCTCAGGAGGCTTTCCAGAGGCATTGCAGAATTCTCTCAGGGCCTCTCACAAGGCACTCCAGAGCTTTTCAAGAGCCTCCAGAGGCCCCCTTCAGAGCTTCTTTGGAGCTTCTCATAGACCCTTTAGAGCTTCGTAGTACTCCCTTCATTAGTAAGCCCTTGGTGGCCGCGCAGGGGAAAGCTCTCAAGAGATTCTCAGGAGCTTCTCATGGGGCCCTCCAACGCCTTTCAAGAGTCCATCATGAAGCTTTTCAAAGCCCTCCAAAGATCTGCCCAGGAAGCCTTTCAGAGCCTCTCAGGAGCCTCTCTCAGGGGGGGCCTTCAAAGCATCTCTGGAGCATATCCAGAGCTTCTCGGAGAGCCTTTCGGAGCCTCTCACGAGCCTCTCAAGAAGCCCTTCGGAGCCTGTAGTGCCTCTCCTCCCTATGGGCTCCTCAGAAGCTTCCTCACAGCATCTCGGGAAGCCCTTCAGAATTTCCGAAGTCATTCTAGAGGTTCCATTGCGGCCATTCTGAGCTTCTCGAGAGCCTCTCAGGGGCCTCTTGAAGCGCCCTCCCAGTATGCGCTTCAGTGGTTCTCGGGGGGGCGGGGTCAAGACCTTTCAGAGTGCACTCAAAATATGGCAGGGGGCTCCTCAGAGCGTGTCAGGACGCCCTTCAGGACGGCTCGGGGAGGGAGGGGGGGGGGAGCTTCAGGGCCATCTATGGCCACCTAGGAGTCATCTATGGCCACGGATGTCGGGGGAGCTTCAGGGTGGCTCAGAGGGCTCTGAAGAGCTTCTCCAGAGCCTTTTCAGAGCCCCCTTCAGAGCCTTTCAAGAGCCATTACTGAAGCCCGTAAGAGCTTTTCACGAGGCAACTCAGAGCATGCCTAAAACCTCTTGAGAGCCTCTGAGGAGCCCCATTCAGTGCCTCCACCGAGCTACTCTGGAAAGTATTTAGGAGCCTTTCATGAGTCTCTCTAGAAGCTTTTCAGAATCTCTCAGAAGCTCTTTAGGAAACACGTCAGAGCTTCTGAATAGTTTCGCGGGAAGGCCTTCAAAGCGCCGTAAGACCCCATCAGGACGCCCTTTAAAGCTTCGTAAGAACCTCTTATTGAGTTCTTACTCACCGCTCAACAGGTACGTCAGAGCCTTTCAGGGGGGAGGCCCTTCATAGCATATCTCTCTCTCTCTATCTCTCTCTCTCTCTCTCTCTCTCCTTCTCTCCTCTCTCTCCATGTGCTGTGCGTCACCCTCTGCTTGATGAGACCCTAGTCAAGTGATCAGGTCGTCGGATGGTCAGGCGGTCGGGTGGTCAGGCGGTCAGGCGGCCACGTTGCCAGCGCTAGAAAGGATCCCCTCCCTACCAGACTAGCGCCCTTTGCTAGATGACCCCCTCAGCTAGACGAGCCCCCGCCCCCAGTATATTAGAAAAGAGCCCTTGGTGCTAGACGCGCCCCTCTGCTGCTCATCGCCCTCTGCTAGGCAAGGCCCCGCCCCAAGTTGATTAAAAAAGAGTCATTGGTGCTAGACGTGCCCCCTGCTGTGGAGGATAGGGGGAATGAGGATCAGGAGGAGGATGAGGAGGAGAATCGGGCGCCGAAGGAGAGGAGAGATGATGAGGGGAGGAGAGAGGAGGAGGAGGAGGAGGAGGAGAGGAGGAGGAGGAAGGAGGAGGAGGAGGAGGAGGAGGAGGAGGAGGAGGAGGAGAGGAGGAGGAGGAGAGGAGGAGGAGGAGGAGGGAGGAGGAGGAGGAGGAGGAGGAGGAGGAGCAGAAGAGGACGACGAGGACGAAGAGGAGGAGGGCGAGGAGGAGTGGGAGGAGGAGGACGAGGAGGAGGAGGAGGAGGAGGGGGGAGTCAATCAAGAAACTGAGAAGGAGAAGGAGACGGCACAAGGATGAGGATGATGATGATGATGAGGAGGAGGAGAAGGAGGGGGAGAGGAGAGGAACAGGAGGGAGAGAGCGACAGGGGGGACGGGGAGGAAAATGCTGAGGTCAGGATGGGGGCATGTAGAGGGAGAGGTGAAGTAAAAGGATGAGGAGGAATGGGAATAACCATAAGAAGAAGAAGAAGCGAATAAGGAAGAGGGGGCGATGAGGAATGAGGACGGTGATGGAGGAGGAGGAGGAGGAGAACGAGGGGGAGGGATTGCGCATGATGTCACAACGATGACGACGACGATGATGATAATGACGACGATGATGATGACGATGATGATGCCAACGATTTCCACAACGATGACGACGACGAGTATGATGGTGGTGATGGCGATGCTGCTGATGATGTTGATGGTGATGCAGAGGAGGAGGAGGAGGAGGTGATGCGGAGGAGGAGGAGGGTAATGCTGAGGAGGATGAGGAGCAGCAGGAGGAGGATGAGGAGCATGCGGATGCTGAAACGATGATGCTGATAATGACGAGCAGGAGAAGAGGGAGGAGGTGGAGGAGGAGGTGGCGGAGAAGGAGGAGGAGAAGGAGGATGAGGAGGAAGAGATGAAGAGTGAGTGGGAGAACGAGAGTAGAGAGGGAACGCACATTATACCATAATGATCCCCTCACACATATATATATATATATATGTCCTGGACTTCGGAACAAACGTTCTGCTCGCGTCAAGGACCTTCGAGCAAAGCGCCCTTTTCTTTTTTCTCCTGTTCCTCCGCCTTTTTCTTCTCCTGCTCCTGCTCCTCCTCCTCATCCTCCTGCTCCCCCTCCCCCTCCGCACCCCCATGCCCCTCCTCACGATCCCCCGCCTTCTCCTCCTCCTCCTGTTCCTCCTCCTCATCCTCGTTCCTGTCATTTCCCTCGCTCACGCCATCCTCCTCCTCGTCCTCAATCTCTTAGACATCATCCTCCTCATCCTTGTCGTCATCCTTCACCTCATCGTCCTGATCCCCTTGCTTCCTCCCCCAGTCCTCCTCCTCCTCCTCCTTCTCCTCTTCCTCCCCCTCTTCCTCCTCAGCCCTGGTTCCCCAGGGCGCGTTTCACAACTTTTGGAGGCGCAGCCCCGCCGGCGATGTTGGGCATGACAACGAGCAAACCGCCTGAGACATCCCCACAAACTGACCGCGAACGAGCCCGTGCAACCACCCCTGGCGGCTCCCCTTAGGGGTGCTGAAACCAGCGCCCCCTGAGACATCCTCACAATCTGCTCTCCAAGCGAAGGATGTTGAGCCCAGAAACAAGCAAACCGCTTGAGACATCCCCACAAAATGGCCGCGAACGAGCCCGTGCAAACCACCCCTGGCGGCTCCCCTTAGGGGTGCTGAAACCAGCGCCCCGCCTGAGACATCCTCACAATCTGCTCTCCAAGCGAAGGATGTTGAGCCCAGAAACAAGCAAACCGCCTGAGACATCCCCACAAAATGGCCGCGAACGAGCCCGTGCAAACACCCCTGGCGGCTCCCCTTAGGGGTGCTGAAACCAGCGCCCCGCCTGAGACATCCTCACAATCTGCTCTCCAAGCGAAGGATGTTGAGCCCAGAAACAAGCAAACCGCCTGAGACATCCCCACAAAATGGCCGCGAACGAGCCCGTGCAAACACCCCTGGCGGCTCCCCTTAGGGGTGCTGAAACCAGCGCCCCGCCTGAGACATCCTCACAATCTGCTCTCCAAGCGAAGGATGTTGAGCCCAGAAACAAGCAAACCGCCTGAGACATCCCCACAAAATGGCCGCGAACGAGCCCGTGCAAACACCCCTGGCGGCTCCCCTTAGGGGTGCTGAAAATGAGTATGCCTGAGGATGAGTAAGTCTGTGTATGAGTAAGTTTGTGTATGAGTAAGTCTGGGTATGAGTAGGTCTGTGTATGAGACAGTCTGTGTATGTGTACGTCTGGGTATGAGTAAGTCTGAGTATGACTAATACGGTGTATGAGTAAGTTTGGGTATGAGTGAGTCTGTGTATGAGTACGTCTGGGTGTGATTAAGTCTCTGTATGAGTAAGTCTGTGTATGAGTATGTCTGAGTGTGAGTAAGTCTGAGTATGAGTAGGCCTGAGTATGAGTAAGTCGGAGTATGAGTAAGTCTGTGTATGAGTAAGTCTGAGTATGAGCAAGTCTGAGTATGAGTAAGTCCGACAGGAGGGGAGGAGGAAAGAGGAGGAGGGAGAAGGAGAGAGAGAGTAGGAGGCGTCCAAGTAATAACAAGAACCCCATCTTAGGATATGGGGAAATAATGCTACCTACTAGTCCTACTACTACTACTACTACTACTACTACTACTACTACTACTACTACTACTACTACTACTACTACTACTACTACTACTACGACTGTTACTATTACCACTACCACTACTACTACTACTACTACTACTACTACTACCACTACTACTACTACTGCTACTACTACCACTACTGCTACTACTACTGCTACTACTACTACTACGACTACTTCTTCTACTACTATTACTACTACTACCATTACTACTACTACTGCTGCTACTACAACTACTACCACTACTACTACTACCACTACTACTACTACTACTACTGCTACTATTACTACTACTACTACTACTACTACTACTACTACTACTTACTACTACTACTACTGCTACTACTACTACTACTACTACTACTACGACTACTACTACTACTACTACTACTACTACTACGCTGCTACTACTACTACTACTACTACTACTACTACTACTACTACTACTACTACTACTACTACTACTACTACTACGCTACTACTACTACTACTACTACTACTACTACTACTACTACTACTACTACTACTACTACTACTACTACTACGACTACGACTACGACTACTACTACTTACTACTACTACTACTACTACTACTACTACTACTACTACTACTACTACTACTACTACTACTACGACGACGACGACGACGACGACGACGACGACGACGACGACGGACGACGACGACGACGACGACGACGACGACGACGACGACGACGACGACGACGACGACGACGACGACGACGACGACGACGACGACGACGACGACGACGACGACGACGACGACGACGACGACGACGACGACGACGACTACTACTACTACTACTACTACCACGTCTACTACTATTACTATTGTTGCTGCTACTACTACTACGACTGCTATTATCATTATTAGTGCTACTATTACTTCTGGGCTGTTGGGTGATTCCCCGGTCCTTTCTCCTGGAACCGGTGCGGTCTTTGTAAGTGTAATGATCTTGCCCCTCGTTTCTTGCATGGGGGACACACACTTACGTTTAGTAGGCGCGAGGCCTTCTGGCCATTGGTCTTTTTCCTGGTCGAGAGGGTGATATCCCATTTAACCTATGTTGAAGCCATCGGACCGGGGAATAGAGTCCTGCCCATTGGAGGCCCCCCTCCCATATATGTGGTGCAATGTATGTTGTACAATCTATGTTGTGTCGTGAATGTGGTGCATGTAATTTCAGCTAGCAGTTTTTTGCCATGTCCACTGTTCGCGCAATCATCCCACCAACCCACCCGCAATTTGGTTTGCATAAGCCCATGCGGCTGCGATTGCGATGTATGCTGAGTGTTGGCTGGTACATCTTTGCGGCCGCGCGAGCCCGCGCATGTTCGCGCGCGCAGCGGCCAGCAAGTTTGGCGCGACCGACGCGGCCGCGGTGGCGCTGACCGCTGGGCAGTTCCCAGCGGGCACTCCAGTGCGAGTCGGCGACTTGGGCGGGCGCGGTATCATGGAGACGTCGACAAAAGTGTACACGATCATGATCGTAGCGATGCTGGGGACGATGATGACAACGACGACAGTAAGGCGAATGGCAGCGCCGCAGCTGATCGCGCCGACGCCGACGCGCGAGAATGGCCCGCATGGTATTATTGACATGGATCGCCCCCCCTCCCCAGCACGCGCACAACGGCGTTCGAGTGATTGTGACATCTGGAGCTAAAAGGCCCGTTCGGCACAACATATTCATGGTTTCTCAAAAAATCACAAGCGCGAGTGCATTTTTTGATCACTGTTGTTGCGACGCCATGTGTTGTTATATGTTTTCGGGTCACTCGATTTTGAAATTCCGGCGACACGTCGGGTTTTGATGGGTATCGGCGTGCGCGCGCGACTTGCGACGGCACGCGTGCAGGGGCGTTCGAACGATTTCGATATGCGCGCGCGAGTGGCCCGTTTGGTGGTATTTAATGAACATGTTGGAAGCCTATAGTTTCTTGAAGACCTCGCATGCGCGCGGGCGCAAGCATTTTGACTTTTGAATGTTTACGGGGCACTTGAGTTTGAAATTCCTGTTAAACCCAATGTCTTTGAATGATTTCGGCATGCGCGCCCGACGACGCGCGCGTGTGCAAGTCGCCCCGTTCGTTTGGAAATAATTTTAGACGCTTCGCGTATCCCCACCAGCCCGTCCAGAAACGACGCCCAGGCGAGTAGAGGGTCGTCCTGAGGGGCTTTTCGGCGTCTTGGGTGCCTCGGGGGGGCCTCTGTGGGCCGTTCGGGATCCTCTTTGGGGCCTCCTGGGGGCCTCTTGGGGCCTCTTGGGGCCATCTTGGGGCCTTTGGGGGCCTCCTGGGCGCTTCTTGGGGCCTCCTGGGCGCTTCTTGGCTGCCTCTGGGGGGTCTCTTGGGGCCTCTTGGGGGTCTCTTGGGGGCCTCGGAGCCATCTTGGAGGAGATCGATCAACGAAGGGGGGTTCCCTAATTGCAGTCTCCCCCTCAATAGCCACGATCCTCGTGAGGGGTGTCGAATTTTAGCCTTCCCAGGAGTCGATCTTGGACGCTCTAACTACCCGCGGCCCCCCCTGTCCAGGTCAGTGGGGAGGGGGTAGGGGGAGGGGTAAACCCCTCCCCGAAGGGGAAGAAGGAGGGGTGGAAGAGGAAACGCTCTAAACCACCGACGCCCAGAGGGCTGGTGGGATTTTGAAAACGGATGGTGTTTGATAAACGAATGTGTGCGGGCATCGTACTTCTGCAGAGAATGAGGGGAGGGCCGATGCCCGACTGCCTGGGATGGTACCAACTCATATTCTGGATGGGCGATGGGGCAGGATCGCATGTACATTGCAATACGCAACGGGGTACCGTGAAGTCCGGGGGGAGGTCGATCTTCATATATTTTTGAATCGATTGTCTATGTGGTGCACTATGTGTTGTGCAGTCTATGTGGTGCAGTATGTCTTGTGCAATTTATGGTGTGCAGTATGTGATTCAATACATGTTGTGCAACCACTGAGGTGCAATTAACGTTGTACACGCTATGTTTTGCAAACGATGTGGTGCAGTCTACGTTGTGCAATATATGGTGTGCAGTCTATGTGATGTTATCCATGTCGTGCAACCGATATTGTGCATTATGTGCAGACCACGTGGTGCAATCCATGTGGTGCAATCTATGCGGTGCAATTGACTACCCTGCACCGCGCTTGACCACTCCACTGCTCGCGCAAACATCCCACCCACCCACCCGCAACTTGGTTCGCAAAATCTCTTAAGTCCGTGACGGTGGGTACCAAATGGCACTTGCCAACGACAGCGACGCCGACGACGACAGCGACGACGACGACGACGCCGCCGACAACGACTACGACGACACCGACGACGTCTCCAACGACTTCGACGACGACGACGACGACGACGACGACGACGACGACGACGACGACGCCGACGACGACGACGACGACGACGACGACGACGATGACGACGCCGACGACGACAACGACGACGCCGACGACGACGACGACGACGTCAACGACGCCGACGACGACGACGACGACGACGGCGGCGACGACAACGACGCCGACAACGACGTCGAAGACAACGACGGCGCCGACGCCGACGACGACGAAGACGACGACGACGTCGCCAACGAAAACGACGACGAGGGAGGAGGGAGGACGACGACGGCGACAACGGCGACAACGACGACAACGACGAGGGAGGAGGGAGGACGGCGACGACGCGAACGACGAAGAAGGAGGAAGGACGGCGACGCCGACGACGGCAACGACGAGGGAGGAGGGAAGACGACGACGACAACGACGACGACGACGACGACGGCGACGAAATAGGAGGGACGACGACGAGACGCCGACGACGGACGACGACGACGACGAGGGAGGAGGAGGAAGGACGACCACGGCGACAACGACGACGGAAACGACCACGACGCCAAAGAGGACGACGACGACGAACACGAGGAAAGACAGAGGACGACGTAGGCGACGACGACGACGACAACGACGCGGGAGGAGGGAGGACGGCGACGACGACGACGACGACGACGACGCAAGAGCGCGCGCGCAAGCTTTTGTTGAAAATCCGTGTTGCGAAACCTTGGGTTTTTGCAGGTTTTCTGGACGCGCGATTTCGACATCCTTCCGAAACCGATGGGTTTTGAAGGATTTCGGCGTACGCGCGCGACGACGCGCGCGTCTGCACTTCGTTTTTTTTGCAGAGGATTCTCGCGACGGCACACGCGCAAGGGCGTTCGACAGATTTTGACATGCGCGCGCGACGACGACAAGGACGACACCGACGACGACGACGACGACGACGACGTCAACGACGCCGACGCCGACGCCGCCGACGACGACGACGACGAAAACGACGCCAACGACGACGACGAAGACGACGACGACGTCGCCAACGAAGACGACGACGAGGGAGGAGGGAGGACGACGACGGCGACAACGACGACATCGACGAAGGAGGAGGGAGGACGGCGACGACGCGAACGACGAAGAAGGAGGAAGGACGGCGACGCCGACGACGACAACGACGAGGGGGGAGGGAAGACGACGACGACGACAACGGCGACGACGACGACGACGACGACGACGGCGACGAAAAAGGAGGGACGACGACGAGACGCCGACGACGGACGACGACGACGACGAGGGAGGAGGATGAAGGACGACCACGGCGACAACGACGACGGAAACGACCACGACGCCAAAGAGGACGACGACGACGGACACGAGGAAAGACAGAGGACGACGTAGGCGACGACGACGACGACAACGCGGGAGGAGGGAGGACGGCGACGACGACGACGACGACGCAAGAGCGCGCGCGCACGCTTTTGTTGAAAGTCCGTTTTACGACACCTCATGTATTTGTATGTTTTTTGGACACGATTTCGAAATCCTTCCGGAACCGATGGGTTTTGAGGGTTTTCGGGATACGCGCGCGGCGACGCGCGCGTCTGCACTTCGTCTTGTTTTGCAGAGGATTCTTTCGACGGCACGCGCAAGGGCGTTCGACAGACTTCGACATGCGCGCGCGCGGAGCCCGTTTGAGTGCATTTTGTGAAAGTTCTTGAAAAACCTAGGGTTTTCTTAAGATTTCGCAAGAGCTCGCGCGGAAGCTTTCTTAGCACATCAGTGTTGCGAAACCATGTGTTTTTGTATGTTTTTTTTTTTGAAGCTCGATTGCGAAGTCCTTCCAGCACCGAAGGTTTTTGAAGGATTTCGGCATGCGCGCGCGACGACGCGCGCGTGTGCACTTCGTTTCATTTTTTGCAAGGGATGTGTGAAAAAGTGTTATGTGAGAACAACAAATGTCACCGCATAGTGTTTTTTTACCAGGGAACCTCAGGGGGGGAAACTGGCCTGCCTGGGATGGTATGACTCCATATTTAGGATGGACGAGAGTGTATAATACATATGAAATTATATTATCCCAGGGGGAAGCGTTAAGTCCGGGGGGGGGTAGAGTCTGTTCTTTTTTTTAGAAAGGAGAATTCATTTGCCGAACTTGAAAAGGTCAACTCCACTGCTCGCGCAATCATCCCACCCACCCACCCGCAACTTGGTTTGCAAAACCCATGCGGGAACGATTGCGGTAAGTGCTGGGTGTTGGCTGGTACATCTTTGCGGCCGCGCGAGCCCGCAACGACTGCGACGACACCGACGACGTCCCAACGACTTCGACGTCGCCGACAACGACGACGACGACGACACCGACGACGACGACGACGCCGACGCCGACGACGGCGACGACGATGACAACGACGACGCCGATGACGACGCCGACGACGACGACAACGACGACACCGACGACGACGACGACGTCAACGACGCCGACGACGACGACGACGGCGGCGGCGACGACGACGACGCCGACGTCGACGACGACGACGACGACGACGACGCCGACGCCGACGACGACGACGACGACGATGACGACGACAACGAAGACGACGACGAGGGAGGAGGGAAGACGACGACGGCGACAACGACAACGACGACAACGATGAGGGAGGAGGGAGGACGCCGACGACGCGGTCGACGAAGGAGGAAGGACGGCGACGCCGACGACGACAACGACGAGGGGGGAGGGAAGACGACGACGACGACGACGACCGACGACGACGACGACGGCGACGAAATATGAGGGACGACGACGAGACGCCGACGACGCACGACGACGACGACGACGAGGGAGGAGGAGGAATGACGACCACGGCGACAACGACGACGGAAACGACCACGACGCCAAAGAGGACGACGATGACGAACACGAGGAGAGACAGAGGACGACGTAGGCGACGACGACGACGACGCGGGAGGAAGCGCACGGCGACGACGACGACGACGGCGCAAGAGCGTGCGCGCACGCTTTTGTTGAAAATCCGTGTTGCGAAACCTTGTTTTTTTTTGTGTGTGTGTGTGCGTCTTTTTGGGGACACACGATTTTGAAGTCCTTCCGAAACCGATGGGTTTTGAAGATTTTCGGCGTACGCGCGCGACGACGCGCGCGTCTGCACTTCGTCCCATTTTCGGCAGAGGATTCTCGCGACGGCACACGCGCAAGGGCGTTCGACAGATTTCGACATGCGCGCGCGCGAAGCCCGTTTGGTAGCATGTTGTAAAGATTTTGAAAACCTAGGGTTTTCTTAAGATTTCGCCAGGGCTCGCGCGTAAGCTTTTTTAGCAATCAGTGTTGCGAAATCTTTCCGGCACCAATGGTTTTTGAAAGATTTCGGCATGCGCGCGCGACGACGCGCGCGTGTGCACTTCGTCCCGCTTTTTGCAAGGGATTCGTGCAAACGTCTAATGTTAGAACAAACGATGTCCCCGTTTTTTTTTTTTTTTTGTTTTTTTTTTGTTTTAAAAAATAAATAAATAATATATATATATATATATAGATATTACTACAAGGGAACCTCAGGGGGGGGAACCCGGTTGGCCTGGGACATTGCGATTCCATATTTAGGATGGACATGTGATCAAAATCGTATGTGCTTTACATAGGACGCGGGGGTAGTGATAACGCCGGGGGGGGGGGGGTAGAGTGTACCCTGTTTTTTAGAAAGGAGAATCAATGGTGTGCAATATATGTGGCGCAATGTATGCTGTACAGTCTTTGTGATGCTGCCTATGTGGTGCAGTTTATGTTGTGCAGTCTATGTTGTCCAATCGATTGTGTGCAATCGATGTGATGTAATTTATGTTGTGCAAGCTATCTAGTTCAATCAATGCTGTGCATTCTATATTGTGCCGTGCTTGTGGTGCAATCCATGTGGTGCAATCTATGCGGTGCTGTAAATTTCTGTTCGCAGTGAGTTGTCCACTCCACTGCTCGCGCAAACATCCCGCCCACCCACCCGCAACTTGGCTTGCAAATTTTCTCAACACCGTGACGGTGGGTACCACATGGCACGTGGCAACAACAACAACGACGCCGACGACGGCAGCGACAACGACGATGACGACGCCGCCGACAACGACTACGACGGCACCGACGACGTCTCCAACGACTTCGACGATGCCGACAACGACGACGACGACACCGACGACGACGACGACACCGACGCCGACGACGACGACGATGACAACGACGACGACGATGCCGACGCCGACGACGACGATAACGACGACACCGACGACGACGACGTCAACGACGCCGACGACGACGACGACGACGACGACGACGGCGGCGACGACGACGACGCCGACGTCGACGACGACGAAGACGACAACGACGCCGACGCCGACGACGACGACGAAAACGACGACGACGTCGCCAACGAAAACAACGAGGAAAGAGGGAGGACGACGACGGCGACAACGACGACAACGACGAGGGAGCAGGGAGGACGGCGACGACGCGAACGACGAAGAAGGAGGAAGGACGGCGACGCCGACGACGGCAACGACGAGGGAGCAGGGAAGACGACGACGACGACGACAACGACGACGACGACGACGGCGACGAAATAGGAGGGACGACGACGAGACGCCGACGACGCACGACGACGACGACGAGGGAGGAGGAGGAAGGACGACCACTGCGACAACGACGACGGAAACGACCACGACGCCAAAGAGGACGACGACGACGACGAACACGAGGAAAGACAGAGGACGACGTAGGCGACGACGACGACGACGACGACGCGGGAGGAGGGAGGACGGCGACGACGACGACGTCGACGACGCAAGAGCGCGCGCGCACGCTTTTGTTGAAAATCCATGTTGCGTAACCTTTTGTTTTTGTAGGTTTTTGGGACACACGATTTTGAAATCCTTCCGAAACCGATGGGTTTTGAAGGTTTTCGGCATACGCGCGCGACGACGCGCGCGTCTGCACTTCGTTTTTTTGCAGAGGATTCTCGCGACGGCACACGTGCAAGGGCGTTCGACAGACTTCGACATGAGCGCGCGCGAAGCCCGTTTGGTAGCATTTTGTGAAAATCTTGAAAAACCTGGAGTTTTCTTAAGATTTCGCAAGAGCTTTCGCGGAAGCTTTTTTAGCAACTCTGTGTTGCGAAACCCTGTGTTTTTGTATGTTTTTTGGGAACTCGATTGCGAAATCTCTCCCGCACCGAAGGTTTGTGAAGGATTTCGGCATGCGCGCGCGACGACGCGCGCGTGTGCACTTCGTTTATTTTTTTGCAAAGGGATTCGTGAACAAGTGTTATGTTAGAACCAAACATGTCACCGCATAGTGTTTTTTACAAGGGAACCTCAGGGGGGGGGAAACCGGCCTGGCTGGGATGGTATGATTTCATATTTAGGATGGACGAGTGTGCAGAATATATATGAAATCATATTATCCCAGGGGGAACCGATAAGTCCGGGGGGGGGTAGAGTCTATTCTTTTCTTAGAAAGGAGAATTAATTTCTGTTCGCAGTGAGTTGTCCACTCCATTGCTCGCGCAAACATCCCACCCACCCACCCGCAACTTGGTTTGCAAAATCTCTTAAGACCGTGACGGTGGGTACCACATGGCACTTGGCAACGACAGCGACGCCGACGACGACAGCGACAACGACGACGACGCCGCCGACAACGACTTCGATGACACCGACGACGTCTCCAACGACTTCGACGACGCCGACAACGACGACAACGACGACGACACCGACGACGACGACGACGCCGACGCCGACGACGACGACGATGACAACGACGACGACGATGACGACGCCGACGACGACCACAACGACGACACCGACGACGACGACGACGTCAACGACGCCGACGCCGACGACGACGACGACGACGAAAACGACGCCAACGACGACGACGAAGACGACGACGACGTCGCCAACGAAGACGACGACGAGGGAGGAGGGAGGACGGCAACGACGACAACGACGACAACGACGAGGGAGGAGGGAGGACGGCGACGTCGCGAACGACGAAGAAGGAGGAAGGACGGCGACGCCGACGACGACAACGACGAGGGAGGAGGGAAGACGACGACGACGACAACGGCGACGACGACGACGACGGCGACGAAATAGGAGGGACGGCGACGAGACGCCGACGACGGACGACGACGACGACGACGAGGGAGGAGGATGAAGGACGACCACGGCGACAACGACGACGGAAACGACCACGACGCCAAAGAGGACGGCGACGACGAACACGAGGAAAGACAGAGGACGACGGAGGCGACGACGACGACGACAACGCGGGAGGAGGGAGGACGGCGACGACGACGACGACGACGCAAGAGCGCGCGCGCACGCTTTAGTTGAGAATCCTTTTTACGACACCTTATGTATTTGTATGTTTTTTTGGAAACGATTTTGAAATCCTTCCGAAACCGATGGGTTTTGAGGGTTTTCGGCAGACGCGCGCGACGACGCGCGCGTCTGCACTTCGTTTTTCTTGCAGAGGATTCTCGCGACGGCACACGCGCAAGGGCGTTCGACAGACTTCGACATGCGCGCGCGCGCGAAGCCCGTTTGATTGCATTTTGTGAAAATCTTGAAAAACTTTTTTTTTTCAGCAGGCCAGTGTAGCGCAATCCTGTGTTTTTGTATGCTTTTTGTGGGAACTCGATTGCGACATCCTTCTGGCACCGAAGGTTTTTTGAAGGATTTCGGCATGCGCGCGCGACGACGCGCCTGTGTGCTCTTCGTTTTTTTTTTTTTTTTTTTTTTTTTTGTTTTTTGATTTTTTGTTTTTTTTTTGCAAGGGATTCATGAACAAGTCTTATGTCAGAACAACAACTGTCCCCGCGTATTGTTTTTAACAAGGGAGCCTCAGGGGGGGATACCGGTTGGCCTGGGACATTGCGATTCCATATTTAGGAGGGACATTTTGTCAGAATCATATGTGATTTACATACCCGAGAGGGGTAGCGATAATTCCAGGGGGGGTAGAGGAGTCTATTCTCTTTCTAGAAAGGAGAATCCATTTTTACCCATGATTTGACACATCCCATGCTCCTGCAAACATCCCACCCACCCACCCGCAACTTGGTTTGCAAAACCTCTTAAGACCGACTGCGACGAAACCGACGACAACGACTACGACGGCACCGACGACGTCTCCGACGACTTCGACGACGACGACAACGACGACGACACCGACGACGACGTCGACGCCGACGCCGACGACGACGATGACGACGCCGACGACGACGACGACGACAACGACGACGCCGACGACGACGACACCGACGACGACGACGCCGCCGACGCCGACGACGACGACAAGGGAGACTGCAACGATGACGGGGACGACGCCGACGCCGACGAAGACGACGAAGACGACGACGACGTCGCCAACGAAGACGACGACGAGGGAGGAGGGAGGACGACGACGGCGGCAACGACGACAACGACGACAACGACGAGGGAGGAGGGAGGACGGCGACGACGCGAACGACGAAGAAGGAGGAAGGACGGCGACGCCGACAACGACAACGACGAGGGAGGAGGGAAGATGACGACGACAACGACGACGACGACGACGACGACGGCGACGAAATAGGAGGGGCGACGACGAGACGCCGACGACGGACGACGACGACGACGAGGGAGGAGGAGGAAGGACGACCACGGCGACAACGACGACGGAAACGACCACGACGCCAAAGAGGACGACGACGACGAACACGAGGAAAGACAGAGGACGACGTAGGCGACGACGACGACGACGCGGGAGGAGGAAGGACGGCGACGACGACGACGATGCAAGAGCGCGCGCGCACGCTTTTGTTGAACATCCGTGTTGCGAAACCTTTTTTTTTTTTTTTTTTTTTTTTTTTTTTATATTATTTAATGTTTTTTGGACACGATTTTGAAATCCTTCCGACACCGATGGGTTTTGAAGGTTTGCGGCATACGCGCGCGACGACGCGCGCGTCTGCATTTTGTCCTCCTTTCCAGAGGATTCTCGCGACGGCACACGCGCAAGGGCGTTCGACAGATTTCGACATGCGCGCTCGAAGCCCGTTTGATAGCATTTCGTGAAAATCTTGAGAAACCGATGGTTTTCTTAAGATATCGCAAGAGATCGCGCGTAAGCTTTTTTAGCAAACCAGTGTTGCGAAACCATGTTTGTTTTGTATGTTTTTTTGGACACTCGATTGCGAAATCCTTCCGGCACCGAAGGTTTTTTGAAGGATTTCGGCATGCGCGCGCGACGACGCGCGCGTGCGCAATTCGTCTCGTTTTTTGCAAGGGATTCGCGAACAAGTGTTATGTTAGAACAAAATATATTCCCGCGTATTGTTTTTTTACAAGGGAACCTGGGGGGAGCGATACCGGTTCCCCGGGGATAGTGTCAATTCATATTTAGGATGGACATGTGGTCAGAATCATGTATGATTTACATACCCGAAAGGGGAACGGATGACGACGGGGGGGGTAGAGTTTATTCTTTTTTACAAAGGAGAATTCACTTGCCGACCTTGAAGTTGTCAACTCCACTGCTCGCGCAATCATCCCACCCACCCGCCCGCAACTTGGTTTGCAAAACCCATGCGGGAGCGATTGCGGTGAGTGCTGGGTGTTGGCTGGTGCATCTCAGCGGCCGCGCTAGCCCCCACATTCTCGCGCGCGCAGCGGCCAGCTAGTTAGGCGCGACCGACGCGAACGTGGTGGTGCTGACCGTTCGGCACATCCCAGCGGGCAATCGAGTTCGAGCCGGCGAATTGGGCAGGTGAGGTATCATGGCAACGTTGACAATTGTAGACACGATGGTGATGATAGTAGCGATGTTGGCGACGATGCTGACAGCGACGACGGCGCGGCCAGTGACGGCGCCGATGCCGACCACGCCGACGACGATGACGGCGTCTTTGCGTCGGTGATGAAGGTTTGGGAAGGATTCCGAAGTGCGCGCGCGGCAGACGCGCAAGAGTGGCTCGCGTGGTGTTCTTTGACGCGGATCGTGCCACCCAAGCGCGCGTGCAAATGGCGTTCGAGCGGTTTCGACATGCGCGCGCGCTAAGCCCGTTTGGTTGCATTCTATGACAATGTTGAAACCCTTACGGTTTTTTAAGAATTCGCAAGAGCCCGCGCATTTTTTCTTGAACATCCGTGTTGCGAAACTCTTTTCCAAAACCAAATTTGGACACTCGCTTTTGAAATCCTTTCGAAACCGATAGTTTTTGAAGGATGTCGGCATGCGCGCGCGATGACGCGTGCGTGTGCACTTCGTCTTGTGTTTTTGCAAGGGGTTCTCGCGACGACACGCGCGCAAAGGCGTTCGAACGATTTCGACATGCGCGCGCGAAGCACGCTTGGTAGTATTTTCTGAAAATCTGGATTAGCTTGTTGTCGAACAAGAAGCGCAAGAGCGTTTTGTTGGACACTTGATTTTTGAAATCTTTCTGAAACCGATAATTTTTGAAGGATTTCGAAATGCGCGCGCGACGACGCGCGCGTGTGCACTTCGTCCCGTTTTTGCAGAAAGGGCTTCTTGAACATGTATGGTTTGTGGTAAACCAGTGTGCGCGCATAGTGCTTTTTTGCAGAGGATGGCGGGGGGGGTGGGGGCGATACCGGTTCCCCTAGGAAAATGTAAGTTTATATTTAAGATGGACGATGGGGCAGAATCGCATGTAAATTGCAATACGAGAAGGTGGATCGTTAAGTCCGGGGGGGTGGGCGGTAGTTTTTTTTTTTTTTTTTTTTTTTTTTTTTTTTTTTTTTTTTTTTTTTTTTTTTTTTTTTTTTTTTTTTTTTTTTTTTTTTTTTTTTTTTTTTGTTTTTTTTTTGTTTTTTTTGTTTTTTTTTTGTTTATATATATATATATATTGTTTAAAGAAAGGAAAATCCAGGTTGTGCAATCTGTGCGGTGCAACCAGTGGGCGGCGGCGAGGCGGTCACGGGGCGGCGACGGCGAGGACGGAACCACCAGACCGGCAGCCAAGCCCAGACGACGGGCGGCGACGAGGCGGCGACGGGGCGGCGACGGCGAACGCGGAGCCACCAGACCGGCAGCCAGGCCCAGTTCCTTATAACACGAGAAGTGAAAACCCCTAAACGCAAGCATTGTTCCGGAAACTGGAAAAATATTGGAACGAAAATCAAGAGCGCGTTGTCAGTGAAATGCCCCGAGACCTTGCGCCAACGGGAGCGGGAGGGGGAGTTGACCGGAAGGAGAGAGCATTCGAAGGCCTACAGCAAGGCACGTGTGGGAAAAAGGTGCGCGATCATTGCTACCGGGCATCCCAGGTCTGCTGAGAAGATTCGATCAGCCGTTCAGGGCAAGCTTAGTGTTTACGACTGCTGCGCTTTTCTCTGCCACACCTCAGCTGGTCCATTGACCCAAGCAATACCACGTGCGTGGGAAATTAGTGTTCTCATCCAGCCAGCCTTTCGCTAGTTCCACATTGCAGGGCAACTCGACTTTGATGATCACGTTCGCAGTTCCAGGGCCTCTGGCCGGCGCGACTGCTTCACATGCTTCAGGCGATTTGTTGTCCCAAGCGAGTTGTGTTGGTTTATGTTGAGGCCTTGATGCAAATTTCCTACCACCAGGCTGACATGTCTGATGCAGATCTTACTGCTACACCTTCGCTGAGCCAGTGCGGCAGCATCGAGGTTTGTCATCTCCTCCTTATTTCCCAGGGCCTCTGGCCAGCGCGATGGCTTCATGTGTTTCAGGCGATACGTTGTTCCATGCGAGTTCTGTGGGTTGATAGGCCAGCGTGACGGCTGTATATGCTTCAAACGGTGCATTGATCCAGGCGAGTTGGATCGGTTGATGCTGAGGCTGTGATACAGATGTGACCTACACCATCTGCCGCCTCTGCCGCCGACCCCAATTGAGCGACGAATGTTTAATTCTTTTGTTGTCGGGGTGCTTCTCCGAGCACGTCCGGAGTTGGTGCAGATGTGTTTCCGGATTCTCTGTTGCATCTCGGAGCCCTTTTGGGGGCAGTTTGGGAGCCTCGTCGGGTTGGTGTAGGGCTTCTTGGAGGTTCCTCGCAGCATCCTGGGGCCTTTGGGTGCCTCTTGGGGCTTCATCTGGGTCATTTGGGGCGGAGCGCTACGGTCTTTGGTTTGTGTTCCTTCTGTTGGGCCATTGTTGGGGCCGTCACGGAGTTCTCTGGGTGGCCTCTTGGGCAGTGCCGGGGTGGTGTACGGGACCTCGGGAACGCCCGGATCTCGGACACAGGAAGGGGGTGTCGGTCGTTTTCGGGCGAGAAATCGTGGGGTCGGGGGCCCTAAGAACAGGGCTGCCATGGGTGCGGGTGCCGGGGCGAGGAGGGGGGTGTCGGTCGTTTTCGGGTGAGAAATCGTGGGGTCGGAGGTCCCAAGAACAGGGCTGCCATGGGTGCGGATGCCGGGGCGAGGAGGGGGGTGTCGGTCGTTTTCGGGTGAGAAATCGTGGGGTCGGAGGTCCCAAGAACAGAGCTGCTGTGGGTGCGGATGCCGGGGCGAGGAGGGGGGTGTCGGTCGTTTTCGGGTGAGAAATCGCGGGGTCGGGGGTTGCAAGAACAGAGCTGCCGTGGGTGCGGATGCCGGGGCGAGGAGGGGGGTGTCGATCGTGCGAGAAATCGTTGGGTGGGGGGTCTCAAGAACATGGCTGCCGTGGGTGCGGATGCCGGGGCGAGAAGGGGGTTGTCGGTCGTTTTTGGGCGAGAAATCGTGGGGTCGGGGGTCCCAAGAACCGAGCTGCAGTGGGTGCGGATGCCGGGGCGAGGAAAGGGGTGTCTGTTTTTTGGGTAGAACTCGTGGGGCGGGGTCCCGAGGAGGGGGTGTCGGTCGTTGGTGTCGAGAAATCGTGAGGTCGGGGGTCCCAAGATATATATCAAAAAGTTGTCCGGATGCCAGGCGGGGGAGGGGGGTGTCGGTCGTTTTTTGGCGAGAAATCGTGGGGTCGGGGGTCCTAAGAACAGAGCTGCCGTGGGTGCGGATGCCAGGGCGAGGAGGGGCGTGTCGGTCGGTTTTGGAAGAGAAATCGCGGGGTCGGGGGTCCCAAGAACAGAGCTGCCGTGTGTGCGGATGCCGGGGCGAGGAGGAGGGGGTGTAGGTGTTTTTGGGCGAGCAATCGTGGGGTCGGGGGTCCTGAAAACAGAGCTGCCGTGGGTGCG
>CAUYUJ010017532.1:0-149746 GCA_963575745.1 Prorocentrum cordatum | reverse complement strand
GATGAGGAGGAGGAGAAGGAGGAGAAGGAGGAGAAGGAGGGGGAGGATGATGAGGAGGAGGGGGAGGAGGAGGAGGAGGAGGAGGAGGAGGAGGAGGAGAAGGAGGAAAAGGGCGAACAGAAGAGCCAGAAGCCTCCTGAATGCCTCGGAGTCTCCTTGGATGTCGCCTGGAAGCTTTTTGGATGCCTCTTGGGGCGTCTGGGGGGGCATCTTGGCGGGCCCAGGGGTCTTGGAGCGTCTTGCGTGCCTCGGGAAGCCTCTCAGGGGCCTCCTGGGGGTCTCTTGGGAGCCTCTTGGAGGCCTCTTGGGCGCCTCTTGAGGCCTCCTGGGCGCCTCTGCGGCCCTCTTAAGGCGCTCTTGAGAGCCTTGGGAGTGATGTTGGGGCCATCTTGGAGGAGATCGATCAAAACAGGTGGGAGCTCAAATTACGAATCCCCCTCGGGAGCCACCAACATCGCCTCTTGGACCCCTCTTGGAGCGCTCGTTGGCGCTTTTGGGGCCGTCTTGGAGGCCTCTGGGGCCCCTCTTGGAGCCCTCTTGGGTCATCTTGGAGCCATCCTGAGGCCTCGGAAGGCCATCGGAAGCGTAAAGGCGAGAACGCAACATACATTGTTGCTCTGAAGTTTTGGAAGGATGTTGCCCTCTTGGCGACCTCCTGGGGGAGCTCTCTGGCTACTTGGACACGTCTTGGAGCGGTTTGAGGCTTCTGGGAGCATTTGTAGCCATCTTGGAGACCATCTTGGACTCTCCGAGGCCCTTTTGGAGCCGTCTTGGGCCATCTTGGACGCTCCAACGCGTCGCGAATCCCCTCGTCCAGGTCCAGGGGAGGGGGTAGGGCAAGCTAGGTGCGCTCGCGTCATATCTGACGTCCTACCCCTCCTTCCCATCCCTTACCATGGCGTAGATCTCCTCTCTAGTCTCACAGTCGGATGTCGAGCAGGGCGATGATCCCGAGAGGGTGCGCGATGCATCGTAGAGCATGGCATAGCAGGGCGTAGAAGAGCTCGGTAGAGCGTAGTATGTCATAGCATGACGTGGCGTTGCGTAGTGAAGAGTTGCATCACAAAACGTTGCAACGCAAATAATGGCATCGCACAGTGGTACATAACAACACATGGCATAGCATAGCCTTGCAGATCAAAGCGTAGCATGGCATGGCACGCCGTGACATTGCGTAGTCAAGCATTGCATATCCTAGCAATGCAGCTGAAGGTATGGCATCGCACGGCAGAACACCACCTAGCATTACATTGCATGCCGTGGCATGGCACTGAAAATAACGATGCCAGCGCTGCAGCGGGAGCACGATTCGGAACGAGCGAAAGCGCGGAAATAAGGCCAGCGCTGCAGCGGGAGTACGATTCGGAACGAGCGGAAGCGCGGAAATGAGGCCAGCGTTCCAGCGGGAGCACGATTCGGAACGAGCGGAAGCTCGAATATCAGGCCAACGCTTCAGCGGGAGCAGCATTTCGAGAAAACGAGAAAACGAGCCAAAACCCAACTCCCGGGAATCCTGTGTAAAAAGCAGTACGCAGAGGGGGGCCGAATATTTTCTGCACGTCATCAGGGGGGAGAGGAGAGTAGTATTGATATTGTGTAACTGTGGAGGGGTAAACCCTTTCCCGAAGGGGAAGAAGGGGGTTGGAAGAGAACACTCTCTAGACCACCTTTACGCCCTGAAGGGATGGTGGGATTCTCCGCTAGCGTGCTTCCTCAGGAACTCTTTTTCGTCGTCGCACTTAGTCAGAGACAGGGCCAGTTTCTGCGAGTCTCCTGCTTCCACGCTCCCGCTAACGTCCATGATAGGCACACGGCACCACACACGGTGGCCACAGGTCTGATCCAGGATGGTGACGGTCGTGTCTGGCGCCGGGCCTTCCAGACGCAGCAACATCAAGTGAACTGCATCCGGCACATTTTCGATGGGAAGCTCTGACGTATGATCCAGGAAGGTCGCGCAGGACAGTCTATGAGTCCCACTGATGTCGCGTGCCTACGCGGACGGAGTCCAAGCCGTTGTCAGCGGCATCGCGTCGGAGTCCTTGAGCTGGGCAGCGTAGTCGAGGAGATCATTCATGGTTCATGGTGATGTTGCTGCTGGTTCATTATCAAGTTCGAGGACAAAAAGGGTAGGTTCTTGGTGATGGCCATTCGGACCGGTATGTGATGATGATGCCGCTACTGCTGCTGGTGATGTTGCTGGTGCTGTTGTTTCTGCCACTGCTGTTCCTGTCGATGCTGGTGCATATGCCTCTGGTGCTGGTGCTGTTTCAGTCAATGCACTCCTTCCGCACCAATTGTCTGCTCCTTTGCCTTGCGCGCGCTGCCCGATGAACTGACCGCTTCTGCTTCCGCAGCTACACCACTTTGGCTCTAGGGAAACGGGAAAAGAGCGAGCCTGCGGCGCGCGCGCGCGCGTCGGCCAGCGGGCCGGCCTCCTCCCTTCAGTGTTACTTCAGTGTATGCTTGACGGCATTATCCTTTCTTCCCCATGTCATCGGCGGAGCCCGCGGACCATGATATATAATCGGAACATTTTGCAGGGATGATGAATATCCAGGCAAAATATTGGTTGTCAGCCGAAACGACGGCACAGTCGTTAGCTTCGCAGAGCATGGGATCACAAAAAGGAACGCTCGGACGAACAGGAGATCATTACCATTCCGAGCGCAATGAAAGTGTAGGTGCCTCCATGGGGCGACCAATTTCTCTCGACCTTCCCAGAGAGCAAGCAGCATAGAGTATGTTTGATTTGACAGAAGGGGACTTCTCGGTTGACTCGGCGAAGGTCCAGGGCACAAGCCTCGGGCGGAAGGTATGGCACAGCCAAGTCTCCCGCCGAGGGACCATGTGAGTTGGTGTTGGTACATCCGGGCTTTCAGCCATCGATCGACCTAGGTCTTGAGATGGAGAAGTTGTTGGATCACGTTCCCATAGGGATGTCGAGCGTCGAGAACCTCGGCGCAGAACTGCAGCGCAGTTCGCATTGCGTTGGCAGAGCGAGGATGTGAGCGACTTGCAATCGGAAGGGGGCAGTTCTCATTCGTTTCGGAAGAACGAGGAATAAGCTCGATTCCACACCTCACCTGGTCCATTGTATCATCTCGACCCTCTCCCCTATAGATGTGTCGAGCTCGCCTCAGGCGCAGCTCCGTTAGTAAGCGAAACAGTTGACCACGTAATGGGCGAGGCGATTCAGAAGCCAATTCTTGATTCGGATGCTGACTTCGAAGAAGAAGGAAGCCTAGACAGAGGTGGATCGGCACAGCCGATGTCGAGCCCCCCCCCGATGTCATACGCGCAATGAAGAATACACGAAAATCTACAGGTTTGACTCCTCAACCAATGACAAACAAAGAAGCCGAAGGGTGAGAGCGATGACTTGAATTCTTCACCTTTTAGTGCAAGGTTTCTACAGGCCAGACTTCTCATTGCCGAGGGCTAACAGAGACAGAGCACCAGAACTCGACGAGCTAGCAACGCAAGACGAAGGAGACGATTTAGTACAGAATAGGGACCTTTATTTCATTCAGAGGGGTGCGAGAACAAGAGAGGAACGCACGCCTGCCCCCGGCGGTGAGCGGGGGCGTTCCAGTAAGGCCCCCAGTGCCGAACGTTCCAGTTCAAGGGGGCTGAATGCCCTTGGATCGCTGCGGGTGTCATCGAATAGAACCACCAGCAACCAGGAGCTCCGCAATCAACTCGAAGCTGCTAGACTCGAGGCTGAGAGAGTACAATCGGAAGCCCTGCGAGCCCTGCGAGAACATGGGCAAAGGGCCCAGGTAATCAGAGATGAGGGCCAAAAGAAGATGGCCGTTGCCCAGGATTGTCTAAAAGGGGAAGCAGGTGAGCAGATGAGAAACAATGCTCTCGCCAATCGGGCCGCGAGTGAGGAAAACAGGAGGTCGAGGTCTGACCTGGAGCAACATCGGATGGACAATGAATCGCGGGGTGAGATTCTATTAGCCGGGCAACCCGAGACATAATCCTTGACAAGAGTAGGGTACATGATTTCGGTTTCGCCGGTAGAAGTGGACCCCGAGGAAAACATCAGGCCAGCGCCGGCACAGCCGGCTCATGTTGCGCCGCTTGCTGCTCGCCCCATTAGGAAACTTGGCGCAGCGCAAGCTCAAACACGAACAGGCACTCCTAGTCAGATCTGCCACCTCTGATATGGGCGCCAAACGTGGCGATGAATGCGCCTGGAAGAAAGCGTTTGGACAACGTGATGATCGCGAGAAAAGGGAAGAACCTCGAGGCATGCCTGCTACTCAGCGGGCAAACAACGATCCCAATGAAAAGGCGCCGAGACGCTCGGCTTCGCCTAAGGATGCTGGACCCGAACGCCAGACGAGAAATCTTGCCGATATTATGGGAATGTCAGCATTTGAATCAGAAAAGTCGGATCTTGATAAGATGCAGATGATGGCCGCTCCGTCCACGCCAGCGCTGCCCGTTGCAAAATCGCACCTCGTTCCTGAACCGGCTGTCGAGAAGTTTCTTGGAGCGAGCGAAGGCTCGATGCGGGGGTGTGCCCAAGGAACTAATCTTGGGGATGCCCTTTTCAATGCCAAGATATCAGAGCCCCCTGACAACCTTGACTTGCCGGGGCACCTTCATTTCACCGTCGGCTCAGCCGCGACTAGCGAAGGAGGTGGAGACCCGGGAGGCCACGACGACGATCAGAGAGACGATCAGAGCACAGCCCCCAGCACAGGCATGATCGATGCGATACAGTTTGATGAAACGGGTCAACCCGAGCCACCTAGAGCCCCTCCAGGGGGGCCGGGTGGCGACGGCGATCCAGACGGAGACGGCGGCGCGGGGCCGAATGGCCACAATGGCCCGACCCGGCGGCCGTTTCACGCCAATCAAATGGACGTAAATTGGAGGAGTTTGGGAAACAATAAAGAACTAAACTTGGTCGACATACCGAGCGCCCAGACACTCCTAGAACGGCAGCAACATTGCATGAGAGCGGTAGCTGGATCATGGCATGATGTTCACGCGGCACAGACATGGGCCATTGAAGCCATGGAACCTGATGCGCCGAGGGAAAACCTTAGAGACTCCAGGGCATTGATGCGCCTTGATATGATGATCGCTACAAACTTGCCAGATAAATTCGCAAAGATGAAGCGTGACCAACGTCTGTCGGCGCAGCATGCTCGTTTCCTTTCACAAATCAATCGCGCGGAGCATTCGTGCCAGACAGAGGGGCGTCTCCTAACGGACCGAGAAATGATGCGAGCCATATGCGTTTGGTGTTCTGTTAGATCGGAGAGCGGACAACGCTGGATATGCCGTAACCTCTTCAAACAGACTATCGATCGACAGAAGCCCAATCAGGACTTGCGCCACTTCTATAGTGAATGGATGGAGCGGTACCGAGCATTGTACGGTGCCAGGGAACCGTCGGATGAAATGAATGCTTCAATACATGCACATCTCCACGATCAGATGAGACAGGTCTCGAGGCTTGAGTATGCCATGCAGTGGTATGAATTGTCGACAGATCCCCCGGGCACGGGAATGCGCGCACATGGCTCTTGCTCCACCTAGAATCTTTCATGATGCGGGGCAGAGAACAGTGGGCATTCTCTGAGCGCGAATCGACCCTCAATTCTAGAAATAGACAGGCCCGCCTGACAGGTGGGATGAACGAGCGCGGCGGGGGCGGGCGAAGAGCCTCTGCCGCGGCGGCGACAGCCCCGATTAGGATTGCCTATGGATAAGACGGCGAGCGGAAGAACTAGAGGTGAGACAACTTGCAAATTGGTGAAGCAAGGAGAGAATTTGCCTCGAAGCAGGGCAAGGTTGCCCCTATCATCGAAGCCTAAGGCCTAAGACACCTGCCGCACCAGCACAGCCGGGAGCCGGCGGTGATCACAGAGCCGCCGCCGAAAATAATGACCGCAGAGGCAGGAACGAGAGGTCTGGAAGTAAAGGCCCGAAAGGAAAGGACCCGGCCTAGGTCCTCGACCCCATCGAAACAAAATTCGGCCAACTAGAATTGCGCGCAGTTCGCGGACGAGGAGTCAGTCGGAGGGCCTCGCTCGAACGCCAAAGCAAGATGGCTGCTACGCATGGTCGCGCAAGATTCCTCGCAACTGCAAGGAGCCCTCAGAGTGGGCGCTATAAGCAGCGCAGGCTTGTCGGAGAGGAAGCACGGCTCAAGGTCCAGCAAGTCCTTAGGCTACCAGAGAACCTCTATGCAAGCCGACTCTGCTGCTGCGAATGCTGGTGATGCTACGCCAGGCGAGGCCCCGAGAAGTAGGGAACCGAGCAAAGGCCGCAGAAAGAACAAAGGCAAGGGCAAAGGAAAAGGGAAAGATGAACCATGTAGGGTGTTCACCGAGACAGGAGCTTGCTCACGAGGCGAAGACTGTTGGTTCGCGAAGAACACGCCAAACCATCCGTGACCATGGCCAGGCACTGGCGTACTATGAGCCAGTGCCAAGATGATCGTCACACATTTCTTTCTTGTTTTGCTGATGCTCATTCGCCTTATTGCAATGTGGTCACGATGTTCCCACCGGTTAATAAGCCGACAAGGGAAGGACAAGCATAGGCTCCCTGGCGCAGCCAGCCCAGCCCTTTTTGCCTGCCCTGCTCCGCTGGCTAGGGTATCTCGTGGTCTACAGAACAATTCAGGATGGCGACCAGCCACGGTTGACTTTAACAATGCATGTTCACTTCACCTTGATACATGTTCCGAAGAAGTTGTTCCCGCTTCCGAAACGCAGCGAGACCGCAAAGAGGCATTGACGAAACTCGTCGCTGTCCTCGTTCAAGTACATCCTCTTCCAAGGGAGGCCATCGCGTCCTTTTGTAACGAGCTTCAGGGAAAATGTTGTATCAGGCCTGCGAAGACGGGTAGATGCGGACTTAATGTTAAATTCCACCCCTCCACCCGTGAACTGACTATTACTCGAAGGAAAGCGCGTCGCCACAGCCCAGGGGAGTTGCGTTCGAGCGTTGACAACAGATGGAACTTCCCAAGGGAAGAAGATCGACGAATGCAGACTGAATGGGAAGCATCGTGCAGGGACGCACAGCTCAGAGCGCCTGATTTAGCCGACGAAGTTTGGCATCTTTGGCTAGCGTCTGAAGAAAATGAAGGAGCCGCCCAAGGTGGCTCAGCCGCTGCGGGGCGCAGGGAGAAGTCACCCGTGCACCTAGGCACGCTTAGGTTCATAGTTGACACAGGCTGTGGATACAACCTCATCGCGGAAAGGTTTATTCGAGCTGCAGGCGCAGTGGGTATGATCAAAAGATTAGAAGATTCGGTTACCCTGGATACTGCTGGAAGTTCCTCTCGGGCCCTCGGTTCAGTTTGCGTCGCATGCCCCTACTTCAGGGGTGGGATTTGGGAGCCGCCTGTCATGCCGGATACACCGGCGGTGATCTCAGTAGGAAAGCGGTGCATGGATCACGGCTTTAGTTTCGTTTTGCCAGCGGGCCAACGACCCTACCTACTTCTGCCCAGCGGTCACAGAGTAGACCTGATCGCTGAGGGCAAGATACCATATTTGACCCTATTTGGCAGAGGGGGCGCTGGGTCAGTGGATGCGCGCGGCTGCCGCCGGGAAGCCTGCCGCTCCCGAGCGGTGGCACTGCGTGACGTCAGGCGCCAAGACATTTATGGTTGACGTGGAATCTGCTGGAGGTCCTCCGCCCCACTCAATTCAGAGTCGCGTAACAATAGATTTGCACACACATGAGATGATTGGTAGCCACGGCTACGCGGATGGCAGGCCAACATCGGCCGAGTCTTCATTTCCGGCCGCTATAGACTCCATGGATACAGTCACTTATTTCTACGATTCGCCTCAGACAGCTCATGAATGCGGTTGGGACAAAACGCCAGCAGGCGTCATGAGTCTTGTAAGCTCCTCATCTGCCCCCAATCACGACACAGTCGTTGGTGGTACGAAATCACACCACGGCATAGCCGGGGATTGTGCGGCTAAGTTTGAGAACCCTCATTGATATGGGGTCTCTGGAGTTTTGCCCTGCGACACGGATCGTGGACTGGACTCCATTACAACGGCCGCCGCACTTGGTCAAAACGCGGATGCAGATGAAGGTTCGGGAGAAGGTGGCCTCGTTGATATCGACGTACATCCCGAAATCGACCCAGTTGGTGCTGAGGTTGAGGTGCCAGTCTCGGCGACTGAGCGATTCAAAAAGAGCGCGGCCTTCCTCTCACACTGGCTAACTCATGCTCATAAGAATCCTTTTTGCTCGGTATGTAACTGGGCAAAGGCTGAACGGCGCCAGCAAAGGAAAGCGCAAAATACAAGGCCGAGGGTGCCGAGACGATACGCGAACCCCACAACGTTCGGACACCTGACCACCATGGATCACTCGCTTGCGATGGATGACCTATCGCGGGGGCTCCACGACGAGACCGCGTGTGTGACTTTTCGCGACCGGGCAATAGATTTCATAGCAGCACAGGCTGTGCACGACAGATCTGCGATTCACGTATGCAATGCGTTGATTAACCTCAAAGCCCTAGGAGAAAAGGTAGAATACTGTTATACTGACGGCGCGAGAGAACTTGCACGGGCGTGCATCGAGCTAAAGATTGCACATGACCCTGCCATCCTTGGTAGCAAGAAACTCATGGCTGTCGCTGAACGAGCCAACGGACTTGTTCAGATGGGGACTAGAGCTCTGCTAATGCAGGCCGGCCTTCCCCCAGCGTTTTGGACATATGCTGTCCGATACTGTTGCTTTTGCTATAACGCAAGGATTCCTGATAACGGTGAATCGTCGTGGACGCACAGATTCGGACATGATTTTGCGGCACATGTTCTTCAATTTGGCTCTCTTGTTCGACTCATGCCCCCTCCTGAATCTCGATCTCGGATCGCCAAAACAGGCGGGGCGATGGCCGCGGGGATTTACGTCGGATATGCACATGAAGCGGGGGGGGATGGTTGGGCCAGGAAGCAACGTGACACCGCTGCGACAACTTGGCGATCTGATCATGGAAACCGGGCGGACGCCAGCAGGCAAGCGCCCGACCATAGAGAAGTCCGATCAAGTCTACAGCAATATTGTGGACGGTACTGAACTTGATTAAGAACCTAAGGTTCCGATGTGCGAAGCATATTTGCATGCGCAGACGAAGGTCAAGAACGTCGTTTTTCCCCCGGGCGGCCCCTCAGACAGGCGACACAGTCGCTTGGTGACAGGGATCCAGGTGCACCGACGCCACCGCCTCCAGCACGAGGCGAGGCCGCACCGCCACCAAAGCATGATGATGATTCCGATGACGATGGTCCGGGGGGAGTCCTTGTGGATGACGTGCTTGTAGTACCTGACGGTCGGGATCCCCATCGTGACTCGCGACAGATGATGACGCGAAACAAAAGCTAGGCCTCGCTCATGTAGAATATAGATTGGATCGTCAGTCAATGTTCTCGATGGCACAGCCACGGTCGAGAGTGCCTGGACCAGGACAACTCCTCGCCCGAACCACAAATAACTTAGACACTATGGAATGCTACGAAGGACGACGCATTGTTGCAGGCTTAGGTAAATATGAACTCACTGGCAAATTGCCCTTGAAAGGCGGACGGGAGCCTGTAGCATTAGAGGCGCGTTGCGCTACGATCCTGACTACGCACTCGTGACAAGAGTCTGGGTCACTGATCCAGACCCACGACATGGAGCTCAATGGCTTAAGAAATTACTTAGTTCCACCAATCCGGGAGTTCACCCCAGCCGATAGTTCAACGTGAGCCATGGTGAACGGAGGAAAGCAGTGGAGCAATGTCGACTCGAGAAGGGAGGTTTCTTCAGGGTTGAAGACCCGGGACCTTGTACTGCCCTCCTCCGCGACATTGGAATCCACGCAGTCGACCTCCAGGACGCGCACCACGGCAACGAAGGTACTGAGCATCCAGAGGGTAACGTCCATCCGGGTGCTGAAGACCGAAGAAGAAAGAGAGGAGATGCGATTGTGCCAGATGAAGCCGAAGTGGACTGGCGCGCGCTCCTGCATCCTGCGGGAGCGGCAGAGGAACTCTCCACATATGCGGGCTCTGGGAGTGACCAGGGCACCTCCGACGATGAAGAAGCATGGTGGAAACAGACTTGGCATGGTGGGACAATCCTGCGAGATGGGGTTCCTCCCGACACAGTCGGAGAGGACCTAACACTGCTAAAACCTTCCAAAGTCTTACGGGAACAGCCTGACTTCGAGTCCGGCGGCCGCCGCTTCGCGACGCAGCGCGCCCCGTATGTCACCGCAGTCATCCGAGTCATTTCTTCCATCGCATCGAGAAAAAGAAAGTTTTGATGCGGAATAGTATTACAGCCCGTTTACTGACGATATTCGGATCGTAGAACAAGCGTGCAAATTACTGCATGAGGTAAGCCAGCCACGGAGTGTTGCAGGCGTGGCTCGACCCTTATCCATGGCCGAAGCTGCGCTGAATCAAGAGGCCCGCAAAGCACTGCAAACCGAATGGGATCGGTCACGAAGCACTGGCACTTGGGATGAGTCAGGCGCGATGGAGTACAACGATATTGTTCGACAGCGAAAGGGCGAACAACGCATTTCGGACGCCTGTTCGCCATTCTGGTAGAAATGAATTCAGAGCTCCCAGTCGGGCATAAAGACCGCAAATATAGAGGCCGAGTTGTGCTTGATGGGTCAGACGTTAGAGATCAGAGTAGAGACGCAGACTTATGTCAGGATCTCCCCCGCGGCCCGGCCACTGCGCAGGCCAGCAAAGCGGCAGACACTCATGGCCTGTCCGAAGGACATGACATTCAACAGGCTGATGCCAAACAAGCTTACACTCAGTCCAAATTAGGGGGGACTCCAGCATGGACCCAGAGACAAGTGGCCGCCAGCTTGAAAACAAAAAAATGCGAAACCCCGTATGTCCCTTCTTTCCTTCACTTTATGGACATCCTGATTCTGGTGGACACTGGGAACACCATTGTGAGGGACACGTGATTTCTAAAGGCTTTATCAAATGTAGTCATTGGCGTAGTTGTTACTTCCACACAAAGCTGCGTTTGTTCCTTATTATTTCTGTTGACGATTTCAAACCTTCGGGGCCGAAGGCGAACCTCAAAAAAGGGTGGTTACTCTTGCAAGAGCCTCCGGAGGCTGCCCCAAGGGCATCGAGATCGACCCACCAACTAACGTGGGACGTTATTTGGGATGTGAACATCATCTATCTGCGCAGCGCGTTGAATGGCAGGGAGAGATGCCAACTGCCCTTGATCCCCCACCACCAAAGGCGAAGAAAACGTCCACCTCAGGACAACAGGTGGAGAGCGATGACGAGAAAACGGGGGGTGGCTCAGCGGCGCAGCCGGGTGAGCCATATCAACCTAGACAGCCGAAAATGGTCAGAGCCATTGAGTACGACATGACCTAGTTCTTTGAATCTTGTGTAACACTCTATGCACAGCCAACCGATACCGACCCTGCTACATACCCTGCAGTTGGTACCCCATTTGGCTTCGAGTTGACTGACTTCGAGGACGGGCAAGGCGGCCCAAGAGGAGAGAGATACTCCCCAGTAGAGGAGGCCATAGCAGCGGCACTGGGGGTTCGAGTTGGCACAAGTTTCACAGACAAGCCAGTCGAGGTTCCCGGCCTAGCCGCGGAACCCGGACCAGACGACCCTGAACCACCGACCCCGTCGGGAGTTATTCAGCACATTGGTGCGAAAGTTCCCAGGAAGATCTTACATGGTGCTAGGATGGCTCGGTGTGATCTATTACGTGCGGTTTGCCACGCGGCCAGCTGCATAACGAAGTGGATTGAACGACAGGACGTGGACCTTTCTCTGTTAATATGCTACATCAAGTCCAAAACCCCATACAACATAACGTCATGGGTAGGCGACAAAATCGAGGATGTCACAATCCGACAGTACTCTGGTGCAGACCTTGCTTGCGATTTACGAACGCATCGCAGCGCGATTGCCAGCCACCAGGTAATTCGGGCACCACGCGCGAGAGCCAATCAGAGCATCGCTGCTCGTAGACAAACTTGCGTGTCCCATGGCGCACTTGAAGCAGAAATTGTTGCTGCTGATCTGGTTTTACGGATTGAGTTACTGCCAGCTCTGCCGCCGTGGGAAATTCTGCGACAACGACAGGTCACATGCACAGTTCTGGAAGATAACCAAGCGGTTCGCAAGGCGATGTAAGCGGGAGGTTCGATACAAGTGATGCACTTTCCGAGGGCTCACCGCATAGATGCTGCTGTTATTTCTGAACAAGTTACCCGTGGAGTTGTTTGTTTACAGTGCGAACGCACGCAGAAAGAAGCCGCTGATATCGGTACAAAGCGTTTTACCGATCCTCTTGCATGGGTAAAGGTGATTTACCTTGTTAACATAGTCACCCCCAAGTTTTGAAAAGTCAATCGATATCAAGACTATTTGGTTTCAATGTTCACTGACGGACTCCCCCTGAAACCCGGGGGGATTCTTAAGCCACGGATAGGTCTACAGGCTGTGCTGTGTCAAGGGGGCGCGGTGCAGAGCAAACAGATGCATGATGAGAAGAGAGTCACCAATGGTGAGTCAGTGACAGCCGCACCGGTAAGAGACATGGCCAAAGTAGCAACCACCTCACCAAACGGCAAAGCCGAATCTGGTGAGGCACACGCACATGCGCATCCTTTGCCGGCACCGAACTCAGCAGTAGCCACCAAAGAAAGAGCTAACAATGCACCCGGCAAAGCTAGAAGTGCTAACGGCCCGAGACCCTCCGAGAGTGACAAGGATGGTTCCAGGAAAAGCTACTATCAGCGAAAATTGAAACAAGACAGAGACATGATGGCTATGTTTGATATCACTGACAAGGAGTCATATGCTTCAGATGTACACACACAATCTCCCGATATCCGGGAACAGGAAGAGCACCGCGACAAAATTACTGATGCGGCTGCAGCCACATCGAATGACAAAGAACAGATGCTTTTGATAGCTCAGCCTGAAAAAGGGCCAACCATGGACAGAAACGATTTGAACGGAGAAAGATTAATACTTGCATTCTGTTGTGGACCAAAGAGAAAAATATGTGATTCAATAAGCCTCGCTGACAACTCACGCAGGGTGATGCGAGACACCGAAAGCGAGGGTGCGAGGACAGACGAAGGCAACACACAAATCACTTACGAATATCAAAGAGTTCAAGGGGAACCATATTTCGCTTCGGAGTTCGATCCCATGCACTGGAGGTTCTCCCTGGCAATATGTTGATGAAGCCCATTATTTCCGTAGAGGTGACCACAGGTCCCTCCGGAGACCCCGAGAAATCCGACCATATTGTTGATATCTCTTTCGGATTATTAGAGAGATTGCCCGCGCAGTCGTTGATGCGGGGGGTGTAGTTTTCATTGAGTGGCCCAGTCAGTGTCAGTATTGGAGAGACCCTCAAGTGAACGCATTCGTGAAACAAATAGGTTTGCATAGCGCAGCATTGCATGGATGCGCGTATGGACTGAGAGATAGAAAGGGGAATTTCATGAAGAAGCCATGGGCCATTGCCTCCACATCTGACATTGTGACCAGCGGTTTGGAGCGGGAGTGCGATGGCACGCGCGCGAGGAGGCGCGTGGCAAGGATTGCAAGCTTGCGGAGGATTACGCAGATGAATTTGCAAAACCTATTCACGTTGTCCTTGCGCGCGCGGCATCGCACTCCTCCCTTGATCTTTCTTCCCCTCATCATGATGTATGCGCCGCTGCCATTTTCTCTCATGGGCAGGGGCGGGGCCGCCGTCGGCCGCGCCCCCCCCGGCGGAGCCGCCGCCTAGCCGCGGCCGCTCACCCCTCGCGGGCAGCGGGCATCAGCCTATAGCCTCTCGGTCGCGCACCCATCTTGGACGACAGATCCTCGGCGTCTCGGCGGTGCAACCGCTCGAGGTAACCGGGGGGGAAAAGTGGTTCTGCCTATACAGAACGATAGGACGCAGGTACCTCGCTGGGATAACCTGGACACAGCCCATGGCGACCCCAGTGGACGAGAAGACAAGGCCAGCGAGCACGCGAAGGAATCGGCAACGGCACAGCCGAGAGAAAACTACGAGAACGCAGATTGCTGAGATTATTGTTGCAGGACTTGTCAGGAAAGTTCCGAGAGAAGCGGCGATGATAATAGCTTAGTTATACTCACGATAAGAATTGTCTCATGTATGAGTTCTTCCTAACAACCCGAAGAGGATAGCAAAAGGGTAGCCGAGAAACTGGGGGCAATCGACTCCCGGACGGCAAAGCCGCTAGGGGAGCTCAGAGCCCCGGTTACATACACAACGCTACGGAACCCAAAGATGATGGATTGCGAGATGGTTGAAACGGAGTGGAAGGATGTTGAGTTGAAAGAAAGAGTCATTCCGAGCCAAGGGCGGTTACCATAGAGTGGACCGATGTTGAACTGAAACGCGCGTACCACTTGGAACCAGAAGAAGAAGGACAATACTTTCTCTGTGACGAGAAGATACAGCAACTGCCTCGTGGACGATGGATATAGCAGGTTGTGATGACTCGGAATGGTAGCAAGTATTCTCGGATTGGTAACATTGTTAGTGCACTCAAAGAGGAACTGGAGACATCCAACGAGTCAGTAATTCAGAGATTGTACAATGAAATATGTGTGGGCCCATGGGTTGTTTCCTAGGTAGCCTGTAAACGTGACTCACAACGCAATTTCAGGAGCAACTTTGATGGTCCCCCCCCGGGTATCTTTCGAATCAAGGAATGGCAATACTTCCAGTCCCATGTTGATCCAAGCACGACGCTGACATGTAGATTCTACACAGGGCCTCCAGGGGACCCAAAGAGCAGGTCTGCCCGATGTTGTGATCACGGGGAAATTATTGGACCAGTTCTGGGGACCGCTAGACGCACCCACATGAGTGGCGCAGGATATCTTGTCACGATCAACACAATTGACCGACGCACGGATCAAGCTGTCTTCATGAATATTTGGGGACCATCCAGGGAGAAGCCTCCACACGGCACAGTTTTTGATGGATGGGGCACACCTTTTGCATTTCCAGTGACCAGAGGAGATCCCAGCGCAAAGGTACATGTAGTCGCGCAAGTGCTGACAGAGGAAGCCCTGAATAGGCACCGTATGTGGAAGGAGTTCCTTGAAGAACCCCAAACCAAAAGGGCAAAACTCCACTCGGCGGCGCTGCCGTCCGAACGAGGAGGACCGCTCTCCAGGGAGGGCAACGGTTTGACTCAAGAGACGAGCCCTCCGCTGAAGCGAATGGGCGGTGTCGAAGAATCGAGGCCAGCCAAGGCTGCCAAAATCGAGAAGACCACCCACGCTGAGGAGGAAACGATCTCTTCCGATACTTCAATGCCGCTGCGCCCGCGAATGCCCCGTTGGGAGGCGGTGGGCTCTGGCGCCGCGAATGGCGCTCCGAGCGGAAATATTGCTTCCAATTTTCCTTCGCCGGCACAGCTGGTGGTGGGGGTGCATCGTCTGGATCGGGGTCCGGCGGTGGAAACACCGGACAGGATCTTGGCTCGCCGAACGGGGGTGAAGGTGGTGACCCACTTCCGGGTCCGGGCCCACCTGCACCTCCTATTTCGGAAGGAACGGGCGGTGAGTCCGACCAACCCTATTTGGCGCGTGGCATATGGAACGTGTTACAAGACAGGGAGCAAACAGGGGCCGGCACAGCCGCGCCCCTGGATGACGCCGAAGTGCCAGATGAATGGGCTCGTTGCATTAAGGAGATAGCCGCGCTGTATGTTGATGTAGTGGATCCTGCCCTTCACATCTCGCTGGGATGGCTTAACAAACAGAAAATGTGCCAGGCCACTACGAAATTGGCTGAGGTGCATGGTCACGGATGGATTCCCTTTAGTGGTGAGGATCTGGCTGCCATGATGCGGACCGGCAGACGCCTCCGGGAATTCTTCCGGCCCTTGACCCAAACGCCGCACAAAGGACACAAATTTTGGACCACTGCCATTCACATAGTCTCTGATTCGACATGTAAGTTCAGCTATGTACAAGACAAGAGAATTGGTAATTCTGCGAGTCTTCCATATGTCATGCGGGAGTGTCTCCGAGGTCTGGACGCAGACATAAACTGTTACGTTTGAGGGGGAACGTTCCTGCATCACATGATGAAACAAGATTTGTGGAATAATCAGGTTTCGACCCGCACGGGGAATTCCACCCCGGGCCAACGCGCGCCTATACAATGCAAATTGCGGTCCCTGAGCGATATTTCTGATGGGGGCAAGCGCGACATCAAGGGGCTGAGCGGAACGAAGAAGGAGAACACTGAGCCTCAAACGCAACTAGCAATACTCGGCCCCTTCTTTGAAACAGCCGAGAGATTGATCGACGAGGCGGTGAATCGCTCCGAGACGGGAACGGTCCAGATATTTTATGTTGGCGGGGACCATCGACGTTGGCAATCGGAAAATGGCACAGTCAAGATGAACGCCCTGCGGGATGACATTGCCACTTTGCTGCGGGCGCGCGTGAATCAGCGCGTTGAGCGGTGCAGTGCTGCGGGGATAAGAATAATAATTTTGGGTGGCGCTTGCTTGCGTCGGAAATTGCGTTATACCCCGTGCGATGCATGCCATTTTGTCGACCACCATGAATCCTACACATAGGACAGAAATGGTACAATGGTAAGGGCTGCTGGGGGTGAAATAATGGCTGATCACATGCAAGCAGCAAAACTTGCGGCCCGGTGCTTCTGTCAGCCCTCTGGCGGCTCAGCCGCCCAGGGGTGGATCTGCGAAAATGAGCTGCGAGAAGACGGGCTTGCGAATCTAGAAGCTACATATGATGAGCATGTGTCGTATTGGACCATTCGGTGCCATACTGAGAACGGTACTCCGACTTCGATTTTGGGAACGCCCTCTTTCGTTGAGCCACTTCTGCAAAGATCATTCCCTGCCGCCGCGACTGGCACAGGACAGGGAGCGCGACATTCCTTGTTATCCCAAGAGTGGCGAGATTTCATTTCTAATGGAAGAGGGCATCAGACGCATCTGCAATGGAGCGAATTTCATTTCTTTCTCAAGAGGAGCTTGCCGTGCAATTCTGGCACGCCCCCCGAGGGAAGAGACGCGCTGCGGATTGGAGAAAAGATCCTCATTGATCAATTCACGCAACAAGCGATCGATATGTTGGAAGCATCTCAACCTAGCTGTCGGCCCCCCGCCCAGTCTGCCAAACGGGCACAGCCAATAACTAGGCAAGATGATCAATGGCAAGTCAGCCCCAGAGGAGCGGCGTCAACCGCCGGCTGCCGGCACATCCGCGCAGAGTCCGGCCGACGCAGGGGGCCTGGTTGGACCTGGCACAGCCGCGAGTCCAATCAAGCACTGGGCGCGGTCAGTTGAACCTATTAGAGCACTGGCCGCTGTTTCCCCCGCGGACCATTGGGAGCGAGTAATGAGAGAAAAGTGTCCTGAATTCAAAAGAGCACAGCTGGAACACATCTGGACAAGAAAAATAGGCAATTCCCTCCAGCTGGGCCCGATCATGTTCGCAGATGGCCTATCAAGTTGCCACATCAGTGAACGATTGGAGTGACTGAGGGAACTGGGTGAACTGAAAGAGTCATCTCCCTGAAGCCCATGAATGCTAGAGAGCTGGCTAATCGACTCTACAGCAAGAACAGCTTGTGGCCAGGAGAAGACTATGGTGAATTGTTGCAGAAGACAAGGAACAATGAAACATTCGTGCGCAGTGGAGCTTACAAGCCCTGGTGTTTGGCATCGAACGGAGAAGCGTGGTTCGCGGATGAATTGCTCCAAGACAGTGCGAAGCGACCAGTTCTGTCTGCTGAGTATGCGATCCCGAATCGGGCAACATTCTTTATTGCACGACGTGATCGCACGGTGTCAGGGGAACCGAGAACGATTGTTGATCGCATCATGTGGGAAAGGCAGCAATTATTGAACACACAGAGAAGGAGCAATGTGTCCAATTGGCGCTACCTCTTAGAGTGGAAGAGGATAAAGTGGAAGAATTGATTCCGGACAAAAATTGGACAAGGCAGTCCCAAGGAACATCCGTTGGGACGCTCCGTTCAATTCTGGAAGGATACCAAATCCTCCCCGCGGGCCCCGAGCACGGGGAAATGTGAAGAAGACAAACGTTGGAATCTATTTCTTTTCGTAACCTGGCGATAATCCTTCGACCCACGCGCGATACGCGATGGCGGAAGAAACTTTCAATGATGGGTATTGGAACGCTGTAGAGATTTTATTTTGGAGTCGTCCGAAGCCTGTTTCTGGTGGAGGTGGCCAACACAACAATCCATTGAACACACCGATCAGGTAGTAATGATTGAGATACGCATTTACCATTGGCACCCCGCCGCGTTCTTCTCGAACGGGGGTGGCTCTTGGACGCGACTGCGAAATTTATTGAAAGACGGCGAAGTTGTGGACAAATATTTCAACGCTGCAAGGGCGAAGAGCCAAGAGAGAGCTGAAATGATAGACAAAGTCCGGAATCAGCAATGCCAATGGGTTTCTGATTTCCTTCCAATAGCTTGGCAGGAAAATGCTTCGCCGCGAAGGGCCCTCCGCGATTAAACTTGCAAGATGACAAAAAGACGTTTGGCGCGCTCGCGGAGGCGCAACATGAGCAGCCCGGCGCAGCCAGAGCTGGCCAGAAAATTATTAAGGTGAATGCCCCAGGGGGGCTCGCAATTTTCTTGTTTGACTTGCCAGACCCCTCTACTGCGGAACCGATTGTGAATGGCCCGCAGTCCTCCCGGCCAGGAAGGCTTGATGAAGGTGGCGGATCGGGGTAGAAGTACAATTTTGACATGTTAATGCCTCCGACTGATCTCGAAGGCGATGACCCCGTCTCCGTAGTCGTCAAGATAGTACGAGATCTTTTGGTTATGCACTTTGGATTGCAATCCAGCCGTGCATAATTGTCACTTCGTAATGAATTAATGTGGTTCTGGCAAGCTCGCCCTGGCGGGCTTCAGCTTGAAGGTGTTGAAGAGCTCTCTACTGAAGAGGCAGCTGCTTTGAGGGGTGACATGATTACCCGGGCACTTGCAGAAGAAAAGAGGAATGCACCCACCAAACATTCGCTGCCTGATGAAATGTTGGCCTACTACTTGCGTTATTTTCTCCAAGTTCGCTATCCGAATTTCATTCCGTCGGGAGAGGTTCCTAACGCCCGAATGGCGACTGATCCTGCGGCGTTGACCGGTACAACCGGGACCGACGAAGAGTCAGCTGCTGCGAAGGTGGATGGAGAGGGAGACTCGCGCTCTGCGGAACCGCAAGACAACAGACTGAGGATCCTCTATGTTGGGGAGAAGTCTCACTTGTCTATAACGCAAGACGTTCACGCAGACATTAGCCCAGGAGTCACAACTCTGTTATTGCGCATAATAACTCTTCCGCCGACGCCTGATCACAAGCAGCTCCGTCCTGAGGGGAAAGACCCCCCCCGGCCGAATTAGGAATGTTTGTCATGCAAGATTTGCTACTGATGGGTGCCTCCTGTACTTTGACCAACAACAACGGGGGAACGCTCGTGACGGAACGAGTGACGAAGTCCGAAAGCAAGTTATCGAAGCCCACAGGGCGGGCCCACGACCCAATTTCTGCGCTGCTAGGGAAGCTGGACGCGGGCGGATATAATCAAGCAAACAAATTTTTCCAAGCAGAGTTTGACTCAGAGGACAGACCAGATTTCATCCCCCAGGAGGCCTACAACGCACTTGCTCTTCTAGCGTTGCCGAATGACGCCACCGGCACAGCCGAGGAAGCGGAGGCAAACATGTTGAGACAGGGCCAAAGACCCGCCGCGTTGGGAAGCTCAGAGTTTTGGAGGAAATGCAGCCACCGAACGCACTCCAATGCGCAATTCGTAGGTGAGTGCGCGGTGTACACGGCCAGACATTGTGCCGAATACGCCCGATCATCGGGCGGGTGGGTGTATGCAGGCGATCCCATTCGGAAGATGACGAGGGGGGAATCACACATGCCACCACTGCTCTTGCAGTACATGGCCTGACAATGTTGCCGTCGGGAGATATGGATGTTCCCTGCATAATGGCTGACGACTCTCTGGTTCCTGATGAGCCAAAGCTAATGGAGCACTGGCAAGCCTTTCTGAATCCAGACGCCTCACACGACACTGTCGTTGATGAGGAAAACTGAGACAAAGTCATCTCCATTGACAGAGCCGAACGGGCTTCTAGGCCCATGCCAGTGTTCTTTCGTGCATGTCAAGGACACTCTTTTTTTTTGCACACAGCATAGAACGCACGCATGCGCCTTGCGCATTTGGGGTGGCGCGATGTCATGGGCACTTGCTGCACGTTACTTTCCTAGAACCCATCAAGGAGTCCACGTTAGGATCAGGGACTATAAAGTACCCGAATAAGCTTAGTGGATTGCGCAAAGCATCCGATTACGGACTTCTTAGGTTGATACCTACGAGGCGTGAGTTCCCTGCTGAATATGCCGAGCACGTCCCTCACTGGCTCAGCCAGCGGAAGGATGGTGAAGCTCCACTCGCAAAGGTCTATTTGGTTGCGGGCGCTGCCCCGGCCGGCGGTGGACCTCCTACTCAGGGAACTTGGCCTCGCGCGAGTAACCCCATCTCTCTGGGAAACTGATGCGCCGCATAACGGAAACTGGAAACTGCGGTTGTCTTCAACGGGCGGGCGGTGACCCGCCTAAGGTATCTCATCTGCCGAGGACAAGCACGCTTCAATGACATCTCTCGCATCGTGCAATTGACGCTGGTTGAGCATAATGCACGCAATGCGCAGCAGATGATCTGGAACTTGTTCCCAACCATCCTGTGGTGTTGGGTCCTCGTTTTGAAGAGACGTCGCCCCGCGTTCCTCCTCCTCCTTCCTCCTCCTCCCCTTCCTCCCCCCTCCCCCCCCTCCCACACCCATTCTGGCACACCCCTCACACGTTTCGTGGCCCCATAGGGAGCTCCACCGAAGGCCCCAGCGGCTGCGCCCGCATGCGGTTCCACCCCCCATTCTGGCACACCCCTCACACGTTTCGTGGCCCCATAGGGAGCTCCACCGAAGGCCCCAGTGGCTGCGGCGCATGCATCCGGTTCCACCCCCCATTCTGGCACACCCCTCACACGTTTCGTGGCCCCATAGGGAGCTCCACCGAAGGCCCCAGTGGCTGCGCCCGCATGCGGTTCCACCCCCCATTCTGGCACACCCCTCACACGTTTCGTGGCCCCATAGGGAGCTCCACCGAAGGCCCCAGTGGCTGCGCCCGCATGCGGTTCCACCCCCCATTCTGGCACACCCCTCACACGTTTCGTGGCCCCATAGGGAGCTCCACCGAAGGCCCCAGTGGCTGCGCCCGCATGCGGTTCCACCCCCCATTCTGGCACACCCCTCACACGTTTCGTGGCCCCATAGGGAGCTCCACCGAAGGCCCCCTGCGCCCGCATGCGGCCCCAGTGGTTTCGTGGCCCCATAGGGAGCTCCACCGAAGGCCCCAGTGGCTGCGCCCGCATGCGGTTCCACCCCCCATTCTGGCACACCCCTCACACGTTTCGTGGCCCCATAGGGAGCTCCACCGAAGGCCCCAGTGGCTGCGCCCGCATGCGGTTCCACCCCCATTCTGGCACACCCCTCACACGTTTCGTGGCCCCATAGGGAGCTCCACCGAAGGCCCCAGTGGCTGCGCCCGCATGCGGTTCCACCCCCCATTCTGGCACACCCCTCACACGTTTCGTGGCCCCATAGGGAGCTCCACCGAAGGCCCCAGTGGTTGCGCCCGCATGCGGTTCCACCCCCCATTCTGGCACACCCCTCACACGTTTCGTGGCCCCATAGGGAGCTCCACCGAACGCTCCAGTGGCTGCGCTCGCATGCGGTCCCACCCCCCATTTCGGCACACCCCTCACACGCTTCGTGCGTGGCCCCATAGGGAGCTCCACCGAAGGCCCCAGTGGCTGCGCCCCCATGTGGCCCCCCCCCCTCCCCCCCATTTCGGGACACCCCTCGCACGGTTCGTGGCTTCATAGAGAGCTCCACCGAAGGCCCCAGTGGCTGCGCTCGCATGCGGTTCCACCTTCACACGTCTCGTGGCCCCATAGGGAGCTCCACCGAACGCCGCAGTGGCTGCGCTCGCATGCGGTTCCCCCCCCCCCCCTCATTTCGGCACACCCCTCACACGTTTCGTGGCTCCATAGGGAGCTCCACCGAAGGCCCCAGTGGCTGCGCCCGCATGCGGTTCCACACCCCATTCTGGCACACCCCTCGCACGTTTCGTGGCCCCATAGGGGGGCCCCACCAAAGGTCCCAGTGGCACTGCCCGCTTGCGTCCGCCACCATTCTGGCACAGCCCTTGTTCCCTGCGCTTCACCTACCCAGAACAGCGCTTCGTAGCCCTATAGGGAGCTCCACCAAAGGTCCCAGCGGCACCGCCCGCATGCGTCCGCCACCACCCTGCACAGCCCTTGCCCCCTGCCTGCGTTTCACCCACCCAGTACAGCGCTTCGTGGCCCCATAGGGAGCTCCACCGAAGGTCCCAGTGGCACCGCTCGCATGCGTCCGCCACCACGCAGCACAGCCCTTGCTGACCGCGTCTCACCCATCCAGTACAGCGTTTCGTGGCCCCATAGGGAGCTCCACCGAAGGTCCCAGTGGCACCGCCCGCATGCGTCCGCCACCACCCAGCACAATTGCGGCATTCACAACTGCATATGGTTGGGTCCTTCGCCAGGCTAATTTTTTTCACCAGAGTGGTCTGCGCATGAGGTTGCTTTATCGCACGGCAATTTGAACGTGGATATTTTCGGACGAACATGTGGCCGACGCAGGGCAGAGCGCATTGTCCGAAGAAGAAGAAGAGGCCCTCATCGCGCGGGCGACGGGATGTACATCTGCAATCAATACCATGCCGTGAGGGCTGGTTTCGGATATTGTTTACAATGCTGCACCCCTGTCACGTACAGACACAACGTCAGAGTGAATTACTTACAATCGCCTGGCAGAGATGCATTGGTTGCTGCATGGACGAGCCTAGGACTGGCCCCACGTCTAGATGCCCCCCCAAGAGGGGGGAGGGGCTCCAACGTCATTTCTAACAGGCTGAAAAACGATGGAAAAAAGCTCTTCTGATGCGCGGTGAAAATTTGAGCAAAGCTGAGCAACGCCAGCGCAAGTGGGTTAGCAACTCGCAAATACGTTCCCGGGCTGCTTTGGCAGGTTGTACGTCTATAGTTCGCAGCCAGGGACCGCCCCTCCCTGGAGACCCGACAGCGCCCCGGCACAGCCGCCGGCGCGTCATGAGCACTACTTCCAGTATCTGGAACCACTCAAGCTCCGATCATTGAATGGCTGAAGTTCAAGCATAAGGGAAATACCCCAACCGCTGCCCAGTGGTGGCCATTAATCTGGACGCCAGATCTGGACCAATACGCTCGTCCAATGAGGTGCTCTGCACTTGCTGTTTTTGATTGGAAACATGTTCGTGCCGAGCAAATTCGCCCAGAGACAGGCTGGGACCAATAGGAACAAGAGGTTGCGGAAAAAGGAGCAATGATTCCATGAATCCAAGTGCCGGCGGAAAATTTGAACGAAGCCAATCGAGGTTCTCAGTCGAAACAAGTCGGAGACATAGAATTCCGGGTTGCTGCTTAACTTCATCATCGGCCCAGCCGCATTGATGAAGTAATAGCAGCACGTGAAGAGAAGGCTGCGACGTCGGACGGCATATGCAATCAACATTTAGCCCAGCGTCATCAATTGGCTGTTTCGACGAGAACTGCTTTTTTGGCTTGATTTGGTTTCTATTGATGGTTGCATGCCCAGCTATAAGCGCAATGATGACCCGTACGATAGGACAGAAGTTATCAGAGTCGCAACGCAATTCATTCTTGAATATTTATCGACGGTTTCAGCTACGATGCCGCTGGAGAAAGACAGCATTCATGATGCACCGCTGGGATTGTCCAAGCTCGTGGACAAAATATGGAAACAACCATGTGATCGAGTCCCCATTCACGGAAGATGGGTGGATTCTGTTAGCTGCGCGAGAAGTGTTATGATTGTTCATGTCTGCGGGAATCAATATTGCATTTCTGGGATACGAGGTGCAGCGTGACCGGAGCAGTGCGAATGCAGTTTTTGAAGTTACGCATGACGCTTATGCATTGGTTTGTCGGATTAGGTCCGCGGTCGGATCATTTGACCTACTTCATGAGTGGACCAAAGGATTCGGAAATGAATCATCAGAGACCGCAGCGCGGAATTGCTCAGGCATGCAAGAAGCTATGGTTTTCATGCATACGTCTACGGAATCGCATTTTAGTGTCAAGATCTGTCTTGCCAACAGCCGTTTGGGAGTCTTCAGCGCTGACAACGCCAATGGAATTACCGATTGCCCTAAGAAGAAAAAGGAGGGGGGCGGCCCAGCCGACTCCCACAGAGACAACCCCAGCTGAGTCTGCAGCAGATGCTGCAACCACAACCGTTGAAGAATATACCCCGAGCGGCATTGCGTCTCCGGGACAGCGAACTCGGCGACATCCTCGCCCAGAATCGAGACCGAGGTACCGGGAAGGAAGGCATTCCTATAGGACCGCCCCCTGTGCTCCGGCGCCCGCCGGCCCAGCCGCGTCGGGCGCCCATGCTGGCCGGATTGATTATGGCAGAATCCTGCCGCGGGCATATGAATCTTGGGCCGATGAGCCAGTCCTGGGAAGACTGGCTGTAGAGATGGGCGGCGGCCGCGCGAGCGATGGCGGCGGCCCCGGGCTGGCCGTGGACGGCAGCTACGACGCGACGGTCGACTGCGAAGACAGGAATGAGAATGGAGAAATTCAAGGATACTACGTACATGTCAGAGTGAGGGGGCCGAACGGTCATTCACTGCCCCTGGGTGCGTGGCTGAAGTGGGATTTCGCGGTGCGGATTCTCGTTGTTGCTTGTTGTTGTTTGTCGTCGCCCCACCCGCAACCCGCCCCGCGACCCACCCGCGACCCACCCCGCGACCCACCCCGCGACCCACCCGCGACCCACCCGCGACCCACCCGCGACCCGCGACCCACCCCGCGACCCACCCCGCGACCCACCCCGCGACCCACCCGCGACCCACCCGCGACCCACCCGCGACCCACCCCGCGACCCACCCGCGACCCACCCCGCGCGCCCACCCGCCCACCCGCGACCCACCCCGCGACCCGCCCGCGGCCCGCGACCCACCCGCGACCCACCGCGACCCACCCGCGACCTCACCCCGCGACCCACCCGCGACCCACCTTCGACCCAAACCACGTGCAAGGTACAAACCGCAATTTTCGGCGCCTGCGGCGTGTTTTTTTTTGCATTCCTTCCAGCTGGAGAGCCCGCGACCCACCCCGCGACCAACTCGCGACCAACCCGCGACCCAAACCACGTTCAGGGTGCAAACCGCATTTTTCGGCGCCTGCGGCGGGCATCTTTTGCATTCGTTTCAGGTGGAGAGCCCGCGGCCCACCCGCGACCACATTCAGGGTGCAAGCCTTTTTTTTCGGCGCCTTCGGCGGGCATCTTTTGCATTCGTTCCCGGTGGAGAACCCGCGGCCCACCCGCGACCCAGTCCAGGTTCAGTGTGCGTGCCAAATTGTTCGGCGCCTGCGGCGGGCTGCTTTTGCACTCCTTCCAGGTGGAGGTGGAGAGCCCGCGACCCACCCGCGACCCAAACCACGTTCACTGAACAAACCAATGCCGCACAAGCGCGGCGGCGGATTTTTGCATGCCGTCTGGGCCCGCAACGACCTCTTCAAGCCCCGCGCATCCACACCAGCCCGCCCGGCAACTTTGCCCTGGCGAGTTGCCTTGATCAGAGAAGTCGGGGAGCATAAAGTGGAAAAAAGGATTGCGTTGCCGTTATCTTGGGAAAGGAGGGGGAGGCAGGAGGAGTAAACAGGGGACGAGGAGGACGCGAAAGAAGAGAGGATGCAATGATAATGTGGAGAAAGAGGAGGAGGAGCAGGAGGGAGGGCGAGGAGGGGGAGAAGGGGGAGGAGGGGGAGGAGGGGGAGGAGGAGGAGGGGGAGGAGGGGGAGGAGGATGAGGAGGATGACGGACGACAATGGAAGGGCGATGATGGAGGCCGACGAGGGGGCGAACGACAATTGGAGGACGACGATGGAAGGACGACGGGGGGAGAGGGAGGACGAGGAAGAAGAGGAGGGCGAGGTGGAGGAGGAGGAGGATGACAATGACGATGACGACGAGGACGAGGACGAGGAAGAGGAGGAGGAGCAGGAGTAGGAGGAGGAGGAGGACGAGGAGGAGGAGGAGGAGGAGAGCGCCATCGACAGGGAAGGTGGGGGCCACGAGGTCCGCCGGCTCGACGACGCCCGCGTCGCCCGCGCCCGCCTTTTCACTCTTATCCGCAATTGCGGGGTGCTATGTATCTCGCCATCAGCGAGTCACTGGCCATGACAAAACGCGGCAGTGGTCTAGTTTGAACGAATACAACGACAAGTTCAAACGTGACTCTGGGATGCCCTTGCCAGAGCCACCACCGCCGCCTACGTCGGAGGCGAGGCCGCGCGAGAAGGGCCAGGGCAAGAGCGGGCCAAGTAGCTGGAGCTCAAGCAGAAGGGAACATAGACATGACAACGACTCCAGAGATCAGTACCAGTGGAACTGGAGTAACAGAGACACGTGGGATGATTCTCGCGAGTGGAGGAGTCGCTGGCAAAGGTGACGCAGCACAAAAGAACCAGTACGACATAGTCGATGCTGGACCAAACTACATCACGGAGCGGGTGCACCAGGTGTGCACGGGCATTGTGGCCTGAATTGGGAAATCTTAGCTCAGGCGGGGGGCGTCAGGTTTTTTTCGGCCTTCCGCCCCCTAGCAACCACTGTCGCGCGGTAAAATGCTTGCGGGGTTCGCTCCGGTGGCTGTGCATATGTACAGGTCAGGTGGGTTGGGGGGTCGAGGCGGTTCCACGGACCCCGCCGCGGGGGGGGTCAATGCACCCCTTCTGCGCCACCATCTTTTAGTCCTTTCTACTCCTTTGCGTTGCGCGCGCTGCCCGATGAACTGGCTGACTGCTTCTGCCCCCGCAGCTATGCCACTTTGGCTCTAGGGAAACGGAAAAGATGCGAGCCTGCGGCGCGCGCGCGTGCGTCGGCCGGCGGGCCGGCCTCCTCACGTCAGCGTTACCCTAGTGCATGCTCGGCGGCATTATCCCTTCTTCCCCATGTCATCGGCGGAGCCCACGGACCATGAAGTATTATCGGAACATCTCGCAGGGATTATGAATATCCGGGCAAAAGACTTCGACTTTAAGACATCCGGGGCAAAGGCGAAAGATAGCGAGCGTTTGTCCGCGGCCGTTTGCGTTCAAGCGGCCGGCCGCCGAGATATGGCCGCGTCTCATCGCGAGGCGCGCTATTTGCCATCGAGACCGAAAACATATTCGCGTGAGATGGCCCGTCGCTCCCGCGACGATCTCCTACTCCTGAGACTCATTACTACGGTACAACAGAGTTGGATATGGGCTTCGCCTTAGGCGAAGCTGCTGGTTGGGCCCCCCAACCCTGTTTCAAACGAGCCTCCATTCACTGCCGCGGAGACGTAGACGTAACCCGGATCGAGGTAGACGTACGTGTAGTGGCGCGACAAGGTCTCAGGCGTGTTGACTCCTTGCGATGGCCTGACGATGCCCGCGCAAGCAGCAGTTCCTTGTGGTTTTGCATGGGGGACTCCAGGAGTGTAGATGAGCGCCTTCTTGTTGTCGTAGCCCTTGCTGTAGGACATGAGGGTCGGCATTCCTTTTTGCTGGTACCCATGTGGGGCCTCGCTTCGTGTCTTGCGTGGGGCGGATTTGATGACTGCAACTCGTTGCTTGCTGGCGTGGTCCAAGTCCTTGATTCCGCTGGTACAGTGGAGCTTGACCTCGCTGATGCCGATGAATTTCGGTAACTTGCCAAAGTCGTCTGTCGGTATCCATGTGTAATCGTCTTGTTATTGCTGAGGTGTCGTAAGCCTCTGAGGATGTAGATCCAGAGGGGGGTTCATGGTGTGCTGTGTTTGGCAAGTGGTGCGCCAAGCGCGCGCGGGTCAGCTAATGCGTAACTCTTGAGCCGAAGCAGCGCTACGGTTTTCATGTGTCAGGTGTTGCGATCGGGGCATGTGCAAGTGGTGGTATTGGGGGGGCGGTGCGGCGCGCCAGCACCACTGCCGAGAACACTGTCTGTATCCTACGCAATGGAGAGCCGTGGCCCGCGCAGTGCGGGTTGGCCACCATCTGTCGTCTGCCTAGAGTGCTCATTGCCCCCTGAGGTTCTTGGTCGTGTAATATTTCTGGTCCACTATATGCAGTCGTACGGGTCCACAGGGACGTAGAAGCTCATTCCGTCGTTTTCCAGATTCTGGGTCTGACGATCTAATGGCTGTGCCCATCTGTTGTGGATGGCGTCCATGACGGCGTGGGCCAGTAGTCTGCACATCTGCGGTGTGGGTCCTGTCCCTGCGTCGATCCCCGTAGCTGCGGTTGCTCTGTCCAGTTGAGCGGCGGTGTTGTCTTGAGCCGTGGTTGCATCTTCCGTGGTTGGATAGTAGTGCTATCATCCGTCGTGCTTCCGGCACCTGTATTGTGAGCCGCGCAGTCGACCTCATTTCTGTATGTCCAGCCATGCGTTGGTCGGAAGTAATGTGGCCCACCCCATCAAGACCAACCATATGTGGCATTTCTGGTAGTAGCCAACAGCTTGTTGTATTGCTCCCGTCGTTGAATGTGGTTGGGAACTCCATGATCATGAGGACCTTCGCGTTGATACTTGTGCACGCCAGCAGCATCGTAGTCCGCAGTAGCTTGTTGTCTGTGTGTAGCTGTTCAAATTGCTTAGGAGACAGGTGCTGTAGCCCCCGAGGCTGCTGTCGGCCCCTCACAGGCCGGGCTCGGCGCCCACCATTTCTCATTCGATGGTTTCGATTTAATGGCGGCCACGCGGCCGCGTAGTAGTTGGTCTCTCCATAAGCGCATGGCATCTCATTCCGTGAGGTCGCTCTTGATCTCGCCGAAGGTAATGTCGATGGAGAGTGATTCTACGTTGTTGGCGTCATGGTTGAGGCGTTTTATCCATTGCTGCACGTCGCCACTGCTTCCGTGTCCGCTGCTGATATGTTGTATGACCTGCGTTGTTGTGCCTAGTGGTCTTGGTATTGACGTCGGTTCTGGTCTTGGTTCGTCTGGTGCTGCGGCGGGCATGGGCACATGCCTCGTAGTCCTTGGCGCACAGCGGCGGCATGGCAGTCTTTTAGCTGGCTACGCGCGCGCGCAGTGGAAGTAGTCCAGACTTAATGTTGTCTCTCTGCTCGTCTCGCATGGCTTCTCTTTGGCTTCCGTGGTTGCATCGCCATGCCTGTCGGCGTCGCGCCCCCCGGGTGCCGCGCATGCGCTGCACGCCAGTAGGTGCTTGACGAGTATTCCACATGTGATATTCGTTGGAGCAGGTCAGGCATCTCGCCCCGCGAGCCCATCTCGTTAAGTGGTCGCTTGTTGGACGGTGCATTCCCACGCGTGCGTAAAATGCGTGGGTATCCGTAAAAGGTGGCTCCTTATTCATAACATATTATCGTCTTGTCGCTGTGGTTGTCGTCGGCCGTGGGTCGTGGGACCAGTTCGTTGCCTTTGTGCGATCGCAAGTTGTTGTGCCATTGTCGTGTGTGCTCGGGGTCGAGGTTGTGTCGTGCATGGCGCTGTGTCGCTGTTGCAACCTGATCCGCAAAGGCCTGGGGCTTTGCACTAATTGCGTTCAGGACAGGGTCGAGGTCCACGGTAGGGTGCAGCTTGTGGCCGTCGTCGAGGTATGTCCACATCCATTGTAGATCGTCGTAGGACATCTGTCCCCCTGATGAATCTCGGCTGAGGTTGGCCTCGATGATTCGTAATGGTATTGTTGGCACGTATTGCTGTAGTCCCGGTAAGCATCGTAGCCTGAAGATGCGCATAGCAATGTTCGTATTTGGGCGTTTGGCATCAGTAAGCACCGTGCCGTTGTGAATATGATGGTGGTCGTTGTTGTTGGCCGAATATCCAGCAGCCACCCTGTATCCCTTGAGGTACTCTGTCTCGATGGTGTGGAGCTGCCCCTGATTCAGCGGGTTCCAGGTGTGCGAGTTGTAGAAGAGGACCGGGTTGGTCAGCGCGTCGTCGCGGAGGGTCTTGTTGTTTGTGCTCGATTGTTTTCTCATAGACTTCTTTGCGCTGTGGAGCCCTGCTCGTCGTCGCCTGTGGTATCCTCCGCTTTATCTCTGGGCCTTGTCCTCCGTCGTATATTGCTGTGCCCAGCGCCTTCGCTGTTCTGCCCTGGTGCCCATGTCGGAGTAGCATGGTATTTGTGTTTTTGGTATGTAGTCGATTACCGTGTGACATGGTCAATTTGACTCTGGTGTTGGGGAGCGTCTTGGCCGCGTCGACGATGTCCTGTGCCGCGTTGCGTCGTATACAGGCGCGTGCGTTCATGTCGTCTACGAAGGATGCGTCGGTAAGTCGTGCACCTTCACATCCCCTCCCGCTCTTGTCTGTCTTCCCGTGGAGGATATGGCTTCCTGTTTTCCTGTGCCAATGTCTATCTCGAGGTCGCGGTCGATCATGTCCTCTTCGATGTGTCGTGTAATTTAGGCAAAGAGGTAATTGGAGGTGAGGTCTGAGGGTGGCACTCCAGGTCGCGTGCCAGCACGTGGTTGCGCTAGCCTGGTGGATCCATTTGTAGTGGCCCACATGTCTGTACGCGCGTCTCGTTGCAGTGCGCATAGGTACTCGTCGTCCACGCTGCGGTTGAATAAGGGCGCTCCTTCCATGGCAATCCGTAGCGCGTGGAGAAAGTATTCGCGTATATTGACATCGTGCCACAGGGCGCTGGGCTCGCCGGGTGCACGTGGGAGCTGGTAGACAAAATGGAGCACCACTCGGTAGAAGGCGCCCATGAGGTCCAAGAAAAGTATCATCGCTGATTCTCTTCTTTCTCTGAGGTAGTCCAGAACTCCCAAGGTCGCATGCGTGGCGAAGTCGGTGGGCTGGCGCGGTCGCGCTCCGCATTGTGCGTCTCGCAGTAGTTGAGCCGCGATGCTCTTGAGTCTGGTGCGCGCGAAGCGGTTGGGGTGCTTAGCTATGATGTTGTTGAGTAGGATCATTCGTCTCGCTTATAGGGCAGGATTAGTTGCGTCGGCGCCACCCACTCCTAGTAAAAGCGCAGCTTGCGACCGTGGAGCCACTATCCCACAAAATGAGGAAGGCAAACGTCGCTCTTCAAGCCCATCTCCTTCGGCGCGATCTTGCAGTTGTCGCCGATGAGGGTGCCAGGTCCTCCACTTCTTGTTGTGCTTGCGTGAACTGTCGCTTCGTCTCTTCTCTGATGATACTGTTGTGGAGAGGGGTGTCGTGCAACGTTCTGGTTGTGGCTGCGTAGTTGGCGTGGTTGTTGCACTTGTCGGTGATCCCCTTGCGGGCGCATGATCCTGGAATGCTCGGCGGCGGCGAAGTGGTCCAGTTCTGCTTCGGTCTGCTATAGTTGATCGTGTAGTGGTTGTCCGTCAGGGCCGATTACGCATTGACGATCAGCTGCAATGCGTCTTGGTCTGCCTCCAAATCTTAGGGGCCTCTTGATGTCAGCCCATGCTCTTCTGGGGTCGTCGTTGATGCAGGCGCCTTTTGCACGATCGGCGATGCGCGCGAGGTAGTTGGAGCGGTCTGTCTCGATGGCGGTTGCTAGCTGGGGTGATGACCATCGCAAGAATGCAATCGCTGCCAGTGCTATCTCCTCTGGCTGGGCGTTGTTGTGTATTATGTCTTCAGCTACCCGTTGAAGTGCTAGTATGGTCGCAGGGTTTGTCATGGCCTTGTGCGCGCTGATGGTGGGGACGCGGGCTTCGTAGATCTGGTGGACTATGTTGCTGAGGCCAATTCTCGTCTTCATAGTCTCGCCTTCTTGTCGCAAGCGTCGTGGTGGCCAGTGGCATGCTCCCCGCGTGCGGAAGAGGGCGAACGCCGGGGGTTGTAAGTCTGACTTCCTGGGTTTGGTCTCGTCAGGTTTAAAGGCATTGACGTCTGCCTCATGTACTTGTTGTGCAAGGTAGCTGGCGTTATCATTCATCTCCTCCAGGTATGGTGGTGGTGTTACCGCTGCGATGTCGTCCTTTAACTTACGCTGGGCTCATGGGTATCGCAGCTTTGCGCGGTCCAAGGGCATCCCGCACATCTCGATGTTGGTCTTCTCGATGCAGACAAAACCGGCGATGATCGGGCAATTGTATTCGTCGTCCTGGTGAGTATCGAAGTCGTCGGGGATTTCCATGTACTTACGGTCTTCTCTTGTCCGCATGGTAGGCGTATGTCGCCGATGAGTTGCTGCATGTTCTTCCCCGCGCGTGTGCGACGGGTCTATGTGTCTCTATAGTAGCGTTGGCGGCGAAGAGGTTGCGGCGCTGCAAGTAGGCGTGGAGGTGCTTTCCTCCTTTGTCTTCTTCTCCAGGTTGCCCTTCAACCCCGATGCGGGCGGAGGGGGTGCTTCCTGAAGTACCGTTGGCGCCGATGAGGATAATGTCGCCGTTGTATTTTTCGGTCTCGGCGCTGATGTTGCCCCAGCACTGGTCGCACTCAAGGTCGTCGGCATGTGAGCGTGGTGCGTGTGCGACCGCGACGGTTCTCTTGAACCCAGGTGCTGTGAACCTGGCAATTAGTAGTCCGGGGTTCTTGGCAATGTCTCTCCATTGGTTGGGTTTGAAGTAAAGTTGTCGTCCTCTGTCGTCGTGGTAAGGGAGGTGCACGTTGATTAGTAGTGAGCATCCCAAGTTATGTTTGTCGCGTCCGCTTGAGATGATGGCGCGCTGGTCGGCGGCGCGGGTTCCACGTGGTAGTCTCGACCCCTGCGCCCGGATGATTGTGCACTTTGACGTCGGAGAGTTGCTGTCGGATGACTGTGGGTCTTGCTGTGTTTTTCCTTTTGTCGCGTCCTTGTTTTTCTGAGATCTTGACGGAGCGTGAGTTGTAGGCACAAAGGCGGATGTCGATCTGCTTGTCGCTGGAAGTCTCGGTGTGCTGGGGTACCAAGTGTTTCTGTCGAGCGTTTATCTTAGCTGGATGTGCCTCCAATCCGTGTTGGTTGATCTTCGTGTAGGCGTCCTTGGTTTCTCTGTCCCCCTCTTGTAGCCATTCCCATTGTCGTTCTATGTCGGCGCGGGGCGCTCTTGCCCATTGCCGGAGGTTGCTAGGCGTAGCTGCGCACATCGTGGCGAGACTCTCTGCAAGGTCATGCCGGGGGTGCCTTGTGCGTGCTCGTACGTGGCCAGTGTTTAGGTTGACCGTCTCGGCGGCGAGGTCGTGCAGCATTCGTACTGAGTCAGTCATATACTTGGGTTTCTTTGGTTGGATGTTGCCCTTTGCGAATCCCCTGGCAATCATGGAGTCGGCGTGTATAGTGACGTCGGATTTGTTGGTGGCGCTGTGGAAGTTTGCACATATCCATGCATGCGCCCAGAACAGAAATGCTAGTTTTGACGTGGTAGCGTTGCAGGGGCAGTTGTCGTCCCTGAGTGATATGTTGTTGCGAACTCCGTTGCTTCCCTGGTATATGTAACCTTGTTCGTCGTCGGCGGTAATAACCGGGGCCCACGAGTCTTGGGTTGAGTCGCGCTGATGTGCGCCGTCTGTGTATACGCGCCATCTTTTGACCTGTTGAGGGGGTCGAGGTGGGCGCAGATCAAACGCCACGGCGGCTGCTGGGTGGAGGTCGGGCACGTTGGTGAGGTCGCGTCGGCGTTGGAGAGCGGGTGGCAACGCGCGCCTCAGGACGGCCGCTATCGGCTCCGTCGGGAGGGACGGAACTGCGATCGTAATGCCCCTCCCTTGCTGTGAACCTCCGGGGGGAGTGGCTCCCCTATGTGTACGTCGGTCTTGCAGATGTCGCCTCCTCTGCGTAGATGTCCAAGTCGCCTCGCACGGAACCCGAGCTGTCGCCGCTCGGTGGGTCGCATTTGGCTGAAACAGGCGCTGCGAGGTCCATGGCTACCCCGCCACCCCTCTCAACGTCAGGCTTGCCGAGCTATATCCTTCCCCCTGAAGGTTAACTACTGCTGGCGTTGACTCGGCTTCCCTGCTGGTGCGTGCATTCACTGCGTTGCTGCAGGGGTTGTCCGAGGACATGTGTCGTCGGCAGTCTGTGCGGCGCTGGTAAAAAGGGAGCATTGCTGCTCGTTGAATTCCAGTTCGGCGTTGGAACCGGGATCGTGCATTGGGTCGTGCGCGTCTGGTTCTGGGGCGGTCGACTGTAGTAAAGCTGTACGTTTCATGCGTCACGTGCTCTGGCGTTGACACTCCTAGCGAAGTGTCGCTGATTCTATTTGCTGTTGCCATACTGGCCCTATTGGCCTCATTGACGGTGACATCCCCAATGCCATCGTCTTTTATCAGTTTTTTGGGGGCACGGTCGATGGCACCTCCGTCGACGCCGCTGCTGTCGATGTCTTCGTGTTGGTTCACGGGGGTGATGTTCCTCTCGCCTGCTGGGCCCGCTGCACCGTGGCCGTTGTCCGCGGCGAAGCGTGCTGAACGTCGTGGTGCTGATTGCGGTCGGCGTAGTCCTGCGCGCTTGCGGTGCATGCGAACTGCTTCTGGCGGCCGGTCAGGAGATCTCGGTCGCAGCGACGTCGATATGTTCAGTGTGCCAATATGGAATGTCGGTGCTGGTCGGAAGCCGATAGGTGTCATGCACTCCGTTGGTGGTGCGGTTGCTTCGTTTGGCGGTGTGCATGGTGTCGTTTCGGCTCTTCCAGTTGGTTTGTCTAATGGTTCCTGTTCGTATGCTATTTGTGTCGGGGCGTTGTCTCCTTCGAATTCGCTGCGCTGGATGTAAAACCTCTCCGTCCAGCTGATGTGGTAGTCGTTGTTCCATGGCTGGTTTGAAGCTGTTTCCCATGGCTGAACTTGAAGTAATGTACGTTCTTCGTTATTATCATGCCGTGGCGTTGGAGTAGTCCCGTCAGCTTCTGGCACGGTGGCTGAGTGCTCGTTTTCAGTTGTCGTCTTCATGATGTTGAGCATGTCCTTCTCGCGTTGACAGTCGCCCCTTTGGGTCTGGGCGCCGTGGCCCTCGATGTCGGATATCTCGGAGTCGGGAACGATTATGAGTTGAGTTCCTTGGTCGGTTTTTGTAGTCCTGTTCTTTGTGGCGCCTGAATGAAGATAGCAATGGGCCGGGAGTCGTCGCCCCTGAGCTGGTTGGCGAGGTCGTTGCCGAAGTCTGCTTCTCGGTGCTTCTGGAGGCGTGGATTTCTGAGCGGGTGTCCTCTAGCTGTCTTGCTCGCTGCTGCATTTGTGCTTCTGTGACATGTTACTTATTGTGTAGCTGTGGATAGAGTTGCTCCTGAGTCTCTATGGAGGTCTTAGGGGCGTTGAGCTGATTTTGGTCGCTGTGTATACATTAGGCCTGTAGCTCCGCCGTCGCCACGTAAGCCTTTTTGTTCTGGTGGAGCTGCGCGATGTAGTTGTGCATGTCCTCAGTGCGTCCCTCTAGTACCTGGATGGTCTCGGTCTTGTCTCTGCATTGCTTCTCCTCGATGTGCGTAGTCTGCTTTTGTCCGTAGATCTCGCCCTCTGGGTATTTGACCCTTTGCTCTGAGAGGTCGTAGTTGTACTGGATGCGCTTGCGGGCCTGGTCCTCAATGTCTGCGCTCTTGGCTTCCGCGACTGCAAGCTGTTGTCGATGCTGTTATTATGAATGCTTTTGCTCATGGACTTGATGGGCCGCGTTTCTTGTCTGCTGTAGGTCGTTGATGATGACTTGTTGTTGGTGCTCAAGGTGCTGCATGGTTTCGTCTTTGTCTTTTGTTGTACTTGATGAGCGCGTCCGAAACTTGTAGCTGCCGCGGCCGGTGCATTTGTTGTCGCGCTTCTTCGAGGGTTCTTTGTAGGTGCTCGCCGGTAATGCCTGTCTCCTCCTAGCCCTCGTGGAATTGTCTTGCCTCCAAGGAGATTTTGCGGTTCTGGTCGACGGTCTGGCGCATGATGTCGTTGACCTCGCGGAGCTCTTCCACGACGTTGCCGATGGCGTTGCTGTCTTTCTCATTCTCGCGGGCGCCGTACTCTGCAACCCCCCCGGTTGCGTTCCTGATGGTGTAGATATCCTTCTTGTGTTCCTCCATCTGGTCCTTTCCGTAGCGCTGGATCATGCGGTAGTTTCCTTTTCGTTCCTGTAGTAGGTCCCCTTCGCTTCTTCGACCTGGTCGATGGTGGCTTTTTGATGTGCGGCCTGACTTCGTTGCGTTTCGGCTGTATGCTGTGCTCATTGTAGTTATTTTCGCAGCTCGTTGATGGTGGAGGTCTTCGCGGGCGCATGAGTCGCTGAAGGTGCCAGTGACATGCCCCCGATGAATCCTCGGTGGCGCCTTCCAACGTTGGGAGCAGGGGCGTCGGAGCGTTGTTGCTTCGTTCGCCTCCTGGGCGTCGTTGCCGACTCGGCGCCCGCATCGTCGCCCGATTCTGCCCACCCTTATGCTGTCGTGAAGCCTTCGAAGTTGGCGATGTCGATCTCCCGGAGTTGTAGCCTTTTTGTTGGAGCTCCTCCAGTTGTTGTTGTTGTGAGTCGTCCTCTTGCGTGATTGCGTCGTTGATCATGCTTCGACTTCTCTTCGCTGGTCCTTTTGCGTCGCGTGAGTATAGTCGCATGTACTTATGCAGGCGAATATTGGTGGCGATGCCTTCGAAGTCGTAGTCGTCGTTGGCGCGCCGCTGGATGGTGGCGATGAGGTAGTCGATGCCTGATTGAAAATTATTGCGGTACTTGTTGACACTGTCGAAGCGATGCATTGGGGGCGGTTCGTTCCAATGCTGCTGTCTTCTGGTTTCGGTGAGGGTCATGGGGGCGATGTTGGCAGCCGTCTCTTGTCGCTTATCTTGTCTGCGTTGCACGCTGAGGCCGTTGGCGCTGCTGCCCCGCGGGGCCGCCGCTGCCCGCGCCGCGGGTGACGGCGCGGCTGCGGGCGCGCCATTGTGTCCGAGGTGCTCTTGCGGTGTCCCTTGGGCGCGGCTGGTATCGGTTCTGGTGCTGCTGCTGGTGCCACTGCTTATTGCGGTAGCTGCCGACTGGAGTCCGAGCAATCTTGGGCGCCATGGCGGCAATTGGTGGTCGAGGTGGCTGTTGGGCGCTGTGGTGGACTTCGAGTAGTTGTCGTGCTTCGTCCAGTCGCATTAGTACTCGTGCGTCTGCGCGCTCACGTCGCAGTCGTCGATGCCAGGCAGGACTGCGCCGGCGCGTAGAGGACGTCATGGTTGGCGAAGTCGGCGGGGGAGAAGAAGTCCCTTGAGGGCAGGGTGAATGTCGCGGGCCTGAAGGAAACAATGAATGTGGGGAGCAGGTTGCAGCATGGGGAGCGCGGCCGCGCTCGGCGTGGCCTCCGGGGAGCCTCCGGGCCCCGGCGCCCCCCCCCCTGGTTAACTTCCCCCCTCTTCGCATTGCGAGTTTACATGTGTTTCTGCCTCGTCGCTCATTTCTGAATGAGTTTACACCATGCCAGCCCAACGGTGTCGACATCCCCCCTCATCTTTGTCAGATCATACCATGCGCGCGCTCACGTTCATCTCAAAATGTTATTGTTCAAGCGTCGTTTGCCAACAGGCACGAACACGCGCGCGCACGTCAAGCTCATTTCCCCCACCACACACGCACACACACACACACACGCGCGCGCCGATTGTGCGAGCACTTCAACATTTAACATGGATCTTTCCTTGTTTAGCACAGAGATTGCAGAATTTCTGCCCAGGCGCATTTGCGGCAATCTCGTCAAAAACCCGCATTTGAATGCCACCGCGCGTAGCACTTGCGTTGATTTAGAATGCGCCCGTTGCACGAGTTCGCATGAAAGTATACAATGGAGGCCACACATGCGCGCGGCCACGCTCGCGCGTCGAATTTAATCCCAAACCATTGGGCTCGAAGCGCTTCAAGCTAGAATTGTTCAAACATGTATAGAAAACTGCTGATTGCTCCAACAAAGAACATTGCTTGGTTGTTCGAATTCCTGCGCGCGCGCTTCCTCGTCAATCACCTTCAGCACCGACACATTGACAGAATCATTGTCATCATCGTCCCAGCACGGCCTCTGGGACGCGCTTGGAAGTTCCCATCGGCAATACCAGATGAGTTTGCCGCCCTGCCCGCAAGGTTGCGCGCGCCAGCTCGGCGTCAGAGATGCGCCAGCCAGGCCCAAGCAGTCACCGCAATCGCGGCCGCAAGGGCTTTGCAAAACAAGTTGCGGGCAATGGTGGGATGATGGCGCGAGCAGTGTAGTGAACAATTCATGCGCTGGCAAGCATTGGTTGCACCACGTAGCTTGCACCACATAGTGTGGACCGCATCTATTCGATTCCCTTCCGTCCAGAAAATGAGACGATACCCCCCCCCCGCCGAGGTCAGGGTTATCTGCCCCCCAAAACCCACCCTCGCGCGTTGCCATTTTTTCTCGAAGAGTATCACCCCAACCAAAATGTATCGACATCCCCCGCCATCTCCGGCCATGCGGTGCGCATGCGTTGATCGAATAACCGGTCTTTTTAATCGTTTTCACAGAGCATTACGGGCCAGATGGTCGCGCCACCGCACGCGCACGTCATTATCATGTTACATGTGGATTTGACCACGTTCAAGACATCGTAACTCAACCACGAGCCACGAAAACAACATGGTCCAGCTGCCTGCGGCAAATCCCACCGCCATGCCAGCCCAGCTCTCTCGGTGGCTTGTGCCCGAGGGAGCATGGAGGCCCTAGCGTGTGACATGTTGTAGCTCTGGTTTTCGGAGAGTCGTAACACGAGGCGCGTTGCTCGTAAAGGGCCTTCTTGGACGGTTCGGGGAGGATTGTGTTTGACGCCTTCACGTGTGACACCTCGGCTGTCTTTGTGTTGTATTGCGTGTTCGTACTCTGTGAGCCCGTCAGGGGCGATGGTGATGATGATGAGGATGAATGTGTTGATGATATTGATGGCGGTGGTGGTGATGATGGGGATGAGGACGAGGACGGCTACGCCGATGATGATGATAACGATGATGATAACGATGATGATGATGATGATGATGATGATGATGATGATGATGATGATGATGATGATGATGATGATGATGATGATGATGATGGTGATGATGATGGTGATGGTGGTGATTATGATGATGTTGATGCTGATGTTGATGACGGTGATGATGATGATGATGATGATGATGATGATGATGATGGTGGTGGTGGTGGTGGTGATGTTGATGATGATGATGATGATGATGATGATGATGATGACGATCGTGATGATGCTGATGATTCAGATGATTATGCGTATGAGTTTTATGATGGTGATAGTGACGATGACGACGATGAGATGGAGGAGGAGGAAGAGGAGGAAGAGGAGGAGGATGACGAGGATCAGGAGGAGGAGGAGGTGGAACATGTACATTATATTACGCACACTGTCCGTAGATTTGCAAATAGAACACAATGCACAAAGAGGGGGATGCAATGCAAGGCAGTACAAAGCATTGCAACGCAAATCATGGATTTGCATAGTATGCCGCAGCCGTATAACATGTCATAGCTTCGCATTGCTTTAGCACCGCATGGCACAGCACAGCAGATGTCGGCACCCGGGGGCCCAGGCACCTGCGCTCGGGGGTGGGCTTGGGAGACGAAAAACCAAGGCGCGGAATAGCGCGGCTGCCGGCGCATGTACCTGGCACCGGGTAAACGGAAAAAGCGAGGACCTTTTGGGGCAAAGCCTGATCGCAGAAAAACCATTGCGAATTTCAGTGAGTCTGGTTCACGTAGATGTTTTTGTTGCGCATCGCATTCGGAGGTGTTCACACCTCTGAGTTGGAGGCAGAATCTTGAATCGTATAGGGGAGGCCCAAACAAAATGGAACAGAGGAGCTACTCAAATCAATCAGCAGCACAAGGCGTTATCAGAGCGTGAGTTTCGAGCGTTCGGACATTGTCCCTAGGCGCGCGGTGGACAGAGGGTTGGAGGGCGGTGTTGCATTAACGATCATGTTGTTACTAATGTTGTTGCGGAGCACATGCGAAAGCATTGGCAAGCACCTGGGTAAATTCACAGATGGGGCCACAGAAAACATTGTGCTACATAGATGTACCTCGCATTGTCTTGTCTAAACTACTCTTAGGGATGACTTCTCGGAGGCAAAAGACTGAATAGTGCTGACGCTAGCATGGATCATGTGGTTCGCAGTGGTATCCTAAATTCGAACCAGGTTCTTGCTTTGCGAGTGATATTCGTCAGCAGCCGTAGGTGCCAGTGGTTCGCAGCTCGATGTGCCCAGCGAGATGAAGAAGTTCCACGGCCTCTTGGAGGGCGGTGTCAACAATATTTCGACAGCCAAATACAACCGCCGAGGCATGAGGAACGAGGCGAATAATTGTTATGTAAACGTAGTGATTCGTTTGCTTGCGCCGCACCGCCGACCCCTTGAGGGCCCTGGTTGCCTCTCGTCTAGAGGGCGTTGTCGTAGAAGCGTCTTGGCGCCGGCCGCCCATCTGAGAAATCCGAGGCCATGGTCGAAGGTTACCTTGTTCGGTCATTTTGGGGCTCTCGTGGGGGCAACTATCTCACACGCCCTGAGAATCCCAATGGACCGTCGAATTCAGTCACTGTTACCTTGCAGTGCTCTCATGCAGCTGCTGTCGCACTGCGCGCAGACGAACTCAGACCGCCCCTTCTACACTGGCATGGCGCGCCTCTGCAAGGAGTTCCACAAGAGAACCGACGGTCTAGAGCCCCTGAACGTCTTAGTCATGACGCAAGTGACGGAGATCATCTCCACGTGGCAGTCTCTAGGCTCGGCGGTACGCCCGGGGGGGAAGGCAGAGCCTTGAGATCCAGGCGTGGCAAGTTTCCCCCAGGTTTGGGACCCCAGGACTAACACAGATCGATCGGTTTCGAAAATGCGGCAGAAAGATGGGGGTCCAGGGCTCTGGTCATGATCTTTCGTGATGTTGCAATGATTGTCGCAACGTTGGATCCCAGAGGGGGGGCCTACCTTCTCAGCAGGCGGCGGGGCTCAGAAGGGCTACTCAGCAGCCCTCCCTCCTCCTGAGAAGTCTATTGAGCCCTCTCCGAGGACAGGCGGCCTCTCAGAGGGCGCGGGGGCTTCGACAAGCCCTGCCGCCTTCCGAGGAGGCTGGCCCCCTCTGCCTTCCTCCCCCGGTTGATCCGCCCGCAGGCGCGCAGCAGGATTGGGGATCAAAACGTTGCCGATACCGCTGTTCTCCAGACCTCTCCCGGGGTGCGATTTGGCCAGCAGCTCGAGGCGAGTCTTCGGCGGGGTCAAAGAGGGAGTTGTCTTGAGTCATGACATCTCCCAGGTGTCATTACCCTAATCTTTCTATGTCCAGGCATCCCCTGGGCCTCGGACCATGACTTGCCAACCCGCCTCTGCCACGCCCCCGCGTGGACGCCCCCGAACTCCAGCCGCAGTGATGCGGGACGGACGGGCAGCGGTATCGGTGACCCTTCCTCCTTTGAAGGATGCTGGGGAGTTTTTGTTCTACATGCTGAACGGCATGCACGAGGAGCTCGGCGGCGCGAAAAGAGGGTGACGCGAGGGGGGCGACCTTCTAGGACGGCGGGGGGGGCTCCTCAGGGAGCAGGTGGTGACCTCCTAGAGACCCTCTGGCTTCTACGAAGCCTTGTCAGAAGGCTACGGAAGTTCACTGCCTTCTTGGAAGGCCGCCTCGTTCGCGCCACCCCCCTTTGGACATCCGACTTCGGTTTTTTGTTCACAGCGTGGCTCCCCAGAGGGCTGGACCGCTCCCCCGATAGTTTCTTGTACCGCAAGTCGATGTTTCACAGCTTGGGACTCGGCACGGGCTTTCGGAGGCCGAGGAGTTGCCAAAAACGTGTTCCGCGCAGGTTTCATTTTCGGGTGATGACTCGGGTCCCCGCTGGCCGTTCGGAACGATTCGGTCTCCCTGGGAACGCTGCCGGCCAGGCGCAGCTGCTAGAAAGCATCCCGAAACTAGAAAGTTGCCGAGAGCCGACGAAAACGTACGAACCTCGATCCCACAGCTTCGATCCCCTCGTGCCATCCCCGTCCTCAGATCTCATATGATGGTGTTTTTTCCTTCGGTTTCGGCCTCCAGGCCCTTGCGCGGTCCACTGGACCATGAAACAGGGATCCGCTGCAAGCAAAACTTGCCCCAGGGAAGGAGTCGGGACCCCTGAGCACGCGCAGTGAAGACACTGATCATCAAATGTCTGGGGCTGTGAGCGCCGCCGAGGAGTGCAAGTGGAAGGCCAAGTCTGGCTCGGCCGAGGGCCAGCCTGGAGCCGAGGACGGCGGCTGCGCGCAGGTGCGTCGATCCGATCTCGATTCGGTCCGGGACGATGCGCTAGCGATCTGATCCGTTTCTTTCAAGCAGGCCTTTTTTCGCCGGGGTTCGGGCACCAGGACCATCGCAGATCGATCCAGCTTGAGAATCGCAGCAGAGAAATAGGGGTCTAAGGATCTCGTCGTGCCTTCTCCGGTATTGTGAATCTCGTCGGATCTCAGGGTCAGGCCTGCATGGTCCTGGCCCGGTTTAGAGGGTTTTGCGAGAGCGCCCAGGTGCGCGCCGCAGGGGTGCACGAGGACTCCCCCATCGTCCGCATCTTCGGCGGGCTCATTCGCAGCTCCGTGCGGTCGCAGAGCGCGACGGCTTGGGGAGGGAAAATCTGCACGAGCACATCCTGTCTCATGGAATGAGTTCTGAGCCTTGAGTCCCAAGGCACGGCGCGCCACACTGACGGTCTGGCGCTCCCCCCTTGGAAACTTTGCTTGGTAAATTGCACACACGCACACATATGGTTTATGCTCGTTGAGATCACCCCCATTGCGTCGTTTTGAACGCACCAGGCGTTTTCTCTAATGGGGGTGTAGCGCCGACCGATCGTCGATGCGTCGCCGATTCGAGGTCATGTCCCCCCCCCGTGCCACTTCCTTTTTTTGCCCCCCTCCACGAAAGGCGTAGACTCCGTAGCCCCACCAGCTGCGTAGCCCCCTTGGCTCAAGCCTCTGGCTCAAGCCGTCCCGACGGGACCCCGTCTCTCGAGGGGGCGCCCGACGCTGCGCCAATCCCCCGGACCGCGGCCGCCGCGCGGGAACCGTGCCGCCATCGACCCCCTTTGCGCCGCCGCCTGGTGGCGCCCCCTTCCAGTCGTGACTGGCTTAGCGGATGGACGAGATGGAAGATCGGCCTCCGGGGGATCCCAGTACAAGTGGGGAGTTTGCAGAGCGAGTGCAGGGCCTGGGGGCCTCGACACTGCCAGGAAACAACTATATCCCGGGGCCCCTTGGGACCGTCGACCATGCCCTACCCGCACGGGGCAATATTGCTACGGGTCGGTTCGAGGATAGCAGCCCCCACCTCCGGTCGAACAGGCACCCGATGCCGATCTGCCTCGGGCCCCGGTAGCCTGATCTGCCCACCGCGCCCGCTCCACGCCGCTGCAGCTGTCTGCTGCGCCGGGGTGAAGCGGCAGGTTGGTCCAGATCCCATCGATGAGGATCGAGCGCGAGGATCGGACCTTGATCATCTCATCGACATTGCGGCTGATAGCTGCATCCCTGCAGAGCAACAGCATGTCTCAGGCGAAGCCACTTCCAGTATGTCGCAGGCGAAACGGTATCCCACCACTTCCGCGGCTGTTAGCTGCACCCCTGCAGAGCATAAGAGTGTCTCAGGTGAAACCATGTCCCACCATTCTGCGGCTGTTAGCTGCACCCCAGCAGGGCATCGACACGTCTCAGGCGAAACCATTTCCAAGCATCCTGCGGCTGTTAGCCGCACCTCAGCCGACCATGCAGACGCGACCCGTACCCGCCAGTCCGCGTCAGTTACCTACGTCCGTGCAGAGCATCAGCACGTCTCAGGCGAAACCATTTCCCACCATCCTGCGGCTGTTAGCTGCACCCCAGTAGGGCATCGACATGTCGTAGGCGAAACCATTCCCCAGCATCCTGCGGCTGTTAGCCGCGCCCTAACAGTGCATCGTCAGGTCCCAGGCGAAACCTTTCCCTACCATTATTTGGATGCTGGCGGGGGCCTGAAATCCTGTCATTCTGGAGAACCGCAAAACAAGCGCCATCTTGGACGCAGATTATGCCATTCTGCGCGTTGTGGGCGCCCTCCTCATTTGCCCCCCCCCCCCAGGCCCCGACCTGTTCCAAGTCCACAGATCACAGATTCTGAAGTGATGTGGATCGGGCCCGCGTCGCGTACGCCTCGTGAATCCACAGAACTTTTGTTAATCTGTAGATTGGGACTCCGTCGTGGATCCACAGAATGCCCTTCAACGCGTGGATGATAGCCGCCCCCCTGGCGATTCGGATCCCGTGGCCCCGTTTCACGCACACATATTAAGTTGCAATATGTGGATTTTCAGCGCGTCGGGCACGCGCCCCGAATCACAGATTTTGTCCACCTGTGGATTTGATGCGGCCCCCATAGGGACCCGAGACAACGAGACACTCAGCGCCATAATCAACATATTCTACACATCTGCTGATTTCCCCTGCTCCGGGTTGAGCGGCTTGGCCCCTCTCCAGATTAAGGGGGGGGGGGGGGGGGGGGGTCGGCGCCCAAACCATTCCGCGTCTGTTAGCCGCGCCCCAGTAGAGCAGCAGAGCAATGGCGAGTTCCCCCCATGCCCGACGGCAGTGAGGAGCGAGAGTCACTTCCCCGTGCCCCAGAAGTTCCCCGCCTCGTGCTCAGCGCTCCCGCCCGGACTCGCTTGGGGCCCCAGAGCCCCCCTTCTGCCGCCACCAGGCCGACGCGAACGCATCCTGATGGCGACTCCGAGCAGGCAGGCATTGGCGCCCTCGACCATCCCGCGGCTGCTAGCCGACCCCCAGCCACGCCTGACGGCATCTCGGGTCCTCGTTACCTGGAAGGCGATGATATTTCCCCCGCCCTGCCCCTGCCCCACTCAGCCCGGGCCAGGAGGGGGAACGACGCCGCCCTGCCCGCGGGAGAGGCGAACGCCAGCGGAGACGGGCGCACCAGGTCCCGCGGCATCACCGCCGCGCGAAGGACCAGCATGCAGGACAGAGATGCTGTTGGAGGCGCAACCAACGGGGGGGCGCAGCCGAGCCACGGGGTCTCTCCATTGACCCGCGACAGCGGCAGACTGCCCCCCCCCCCCTGGCCTCGGGGTCGGCGAGCCCAGGCCGACCAGAGGGGGCGAGGATCCCGAGGCGGTACCGAGCGAATCACGATGCGAGCCCATCCCTCTTCATCCTCCCACCACCTCCTTCCCCCGCCCTCTGCGCCACGGCTCAAACCTCAACCTTGCCACGGGGGGCGCGCCGCCAAATCGACGCGCCCCCAGTCCTGGGAGGGCGCCTCAAGACCGCGACACATAAGGGGCTCTCGCCCCTCCCACCTGCGACGAAGTCCCGCGCCCCAGACAGGAAACATGCCCCAGACCCCCTGCGCGGACCGCAGGCGAGCAGGGCGAGGAGAGCCGGGGACAGCCGCGAGACGGGCAGATCCCCCCTCGAGATCACCAAGGGAGCTGGCCACGGACGGCCCACGCGCCCAAGACCCACGCAGAACAGGACGCGGGGGTCCCCCGCAGGACCTGCCGGAATCTGCCGCGCGAGCTGGCGGCCCCTGGCTGGACAGAGGGCGGGCCCGGGGTCGCGCTCCGGACCAGCGGCGCAACCTCGACATCCTCATCCACGACGCCTGGACGCGCTACCGACCTCTTCACGCCCCAGGCGGCCCAGGAGGTCCACTTGACGGTAGCGGGCAGGAGTCGACCTCGACGAGGACCTCCGCGCGCGGCACATAGCCAGAGCCCTCTGCCAGGTCGATATCACAGGGCTATGGCCTTGGCAGCCGACTGCTGCGACTTCGAAGCCAGGTTTGGTGGAGTCAGACCTCGCCACGCACAACTGCTCGCATTCAAACTCCTGGCGATCTTATTCGACCCACAGCTACACGATCCAGACAACGACAACCCCCCCCCCCGTCTGACCTGCACGAGGATGGCTCCTCCGCCGAGGTAGAGGCTGCCACTGCAGAACACTGCGGTGCACTGCGGTTTTCTGCCCTCTCAACGGCAGATTTAGGATCAATTTGGCCCCGTTCCACCCATGGAGGTCCTTCTACCGCCCGCCCCCCGCTTCCACCGGCGCGTTGACCCATGGGGCCCAGTCGCCGTGGCCCGGGCCACTAGCGCGCTCATACGAGAGCACAGAGGCGCCGGCACTATCCACCTCCCAGACCACGAGCACTCAACAAGATGGGCCTGGCCCCACGGCTCAGAGCCCTGCGCCGGACAGGACGTGCACTCGATCCCTCAGACTGGCGACGGGCCGCTGTCACGGGCCACCCCTGCGGTCATCCCGCCCCGCCCTTACTTAGGCATGACCCCCCTTATGGCGCGCCCGGGCATCTGCCTTCCAGCTGCACAAGGTGCGCCCAGGGCCTAATGGCCATGGGATCGCACGTCCAGACGGCTCCAGACTGACTACTTCTTTAAACCGAGTGAACAATGTTCGTGGTGCGGCACATGGACCTTGCGGGACCCGACTCCAGGGCTATGCCCAGCGCGCCACCGCCTGGGACACCCCTGGAGAGCCCTGGGGGACCACCGACCCACAGGTACAAGAGCTGCCCCACTGCTCCCCCTGGACGGACTCAGCCCCCGCCTCGTCGTGCAGCGGGCCAGAGCGGCCGACAGGTACGCTCCCATACATTACCACATCCATTGCGAAAGCAAAATTGGGCCTGTGGGGTATACCGCTAACTGGCTCGTCACTGAGCTTCTCGGGGATGGAGATACAGGGTGGAGCACAGCGACAACATCAGCTTTGACTTCGATGCTGCCCAATCCACCCTCCCCACCAGGGGAGCGGATGCACACGCAGCCGCAAATGCTCTGGCAAGGTTCTGCGCTGCCCCCCTCGAATGGGCGACCGCAGCATGCTCCGAGATGCGGCGCGCACGCGCAGCTCAGGCTCGTGAGATCCGGGGCCCTCCCTCATCCCCGTGGGAGGGCCAGGTCGCCGTGGCCAACCCCGCAACTCACCCCCGTCTCCTTGGAAGTTGGATCCCCCAGGCGCCTCGCGACCATCCCGCCAGCGGCCTCCCGAGAGAGCCAAGACGCCAGGGGGCCACCCCGCTTTGCGACGTGGACATCCAATGGATGCGGCTACGCGCGGGGCCCACGGCGCCTCGGACCGAACCGCGGCTCGACGGCCCGCCCACCGCATGCACACTGGAAGAGACGACGGCCGCCGCAGGCCCGATCGACCTGCACGCCTCCCTCGCGAGAGGCGACGGCATGCACCTCCTCGCCGAGAGGCCGCGCATGTCCGACCCACTCGGAGCGGCTCTCGCTCGAGAGGCGGTTTTTCAGAGAAGAGCCGAGCTAGCACCCGTCCAAGATGAACACATTGACTTGAACAGCGCCTGGGAGGACTACGTCCGACTCCGACACGACTGTGGGGTCGACTACCAGGAGGACAGCACCTCTGACTCGGAGCCTCCCTGGACCCCCCACTGGCCCCCCCCGCCAGAACGCCCCTGCCCTTTCAGCAGACGCACCGACCTCCCAGCGGCTCAACAACGCGAAGACAACGCCTTCGTAGAAGAAGTTGGGCGGATTAGAAGTCTGGTGGCCACCGGCAGCATGCCCCCCAGGTACGCGTGGAGCCGCATTCTGGTCCCTTTCATTTGGGAATCCGCTTCCGAGAATGGCAGGATCGCCCTAGCAGCTGCGTTCCGCGAGGTAAACCTGGACCTGGCAATCTTAAACGCTGCCAGGGACAGCTGGGCTGCGAGAGGAGCAAGAACGGTGGGGGACGATCTCAGGATCATTGCTGAAGCGCGCGCTCAGCACAACCTGCAACGACCCGCGAGCACCAGTGCCCTGCAGACCCAAATCCTGTCCGGGGACAGGGAGGCAGTAAGACGCGGCGAACTCGCCAGGGCGGCGAGGGCCACTCACCCTCGCCCCCTCAGCTCACCCCTCCCGCCCGGGACCCCGCCCCCCCCTCTAAAGACCATAAAAGCTTCGCGCGTGGGACAGGGCGGCTCCTCGCCCCCAGGCGGCGCATCTCATGGTCCACAGCAGGAGCAGCAGGCCGACTCCAGTGACGACTGGCTCATGGATCGAATCATCAGGCAGTTAGACATGGGCCAAAGAGACGCTGATATCGCAGGCATACAGCCGCCCCCACCGGCGGCGGACCGTAGATCCATTAATGGTGACGCTGCGCAGGGCGGTCAGGCGGATCCGCCGCGGCGACTTCCCACCAGTTAGGGCGCATGAGGGGATTCCCCTTGCCACCTGGCTGTGCCTCAGCCCCCACTTTACCCTTCTGCTCGAACCCGTTCTCCAGGCTCGCGGAATCACACCGCGACCATGTCAGGTCCTTGCTGGATGGCTTCGTGCGGCAAACATCCACGCCCCCGCCCGTCTGCGAAGCACTGGTAGTGATCCTGGGGCTCCTTCGCCGCACGAACCCTTCAGCCGATAACAGCTCAGGGTCATCATGCAGCACCTAGGTCTCATGGCTACGGCCACCGCCCAAGAAGCTAGCGACGCCACAATGGCAGTCGCTGGCGCCCTTGAAAGGGCCCTGCGGAACGCTGGCCCTCTCTCACCCGACGGGGGCAACGAAAGCGGAGCCGCCCTCCCCCCTGAGGGCAGTCTCTACACCCCCGCGCGAGACGTCGCTCCACAGGAGAGGATTTGCGCGATCTGTCACTCCCCCCTGGAAGCTGCAGCACACGCTCTTGTCCCCTGCGGGCACCTCTTTCACCGGAACTGCATTGACCTGTGGAGACTCAATCAGCCTGCGGTATTCCGAGATGTCCACAATGCCGGGTGGATGACAGAGTCGCCCTCGAGGTCACACTATGCCCTACACGTTCAGCGACAGTTGGAAGCGCCGAGCCCCTTGCCGTACCTGCCAGAGATGGGAGGGTCCCGCAACTCTCCCCTCCTCCCACGCAAAAGGAAATGGTGGCAGCCACGCAGGAGGTCGGGCCGCAATCCGAAGGCGCGCACGCCCAGCTCCTCGCCACCGGCAGACCTGACACTTACATGACCACCAGAGATATGAGGGCCCTGCACACCCGCATTAGAACGCAGAGGACGGAAGCAGCACCGCAGGGGGACCCTATGGAGGTGGACAGCAGGGGGAGCGGGGGCGCTTCCTCCACAGCAGCACCCAACGCCAATCCCATCCCACCCCCCGGTCCAGACTTCCCCCCTTCAGGACTCGACAGGCCCCCCGAACACCCCGAACCCGCCCTCCCGGCAGGATCGCCTTAAGAGCCCCCCCATCATCGACATGGACAGATGGGCCCTCCTACTTGCGCGGAACCCACCCACCTCTCGTGGCAGCCGTCCTGGGCGCCCTACATTCCCAACCGGAATGATAGCTGCAGCAGCCAGGGCAACAGGAGCAGACCTCATCATCTCTGCCAGGGCGCGCGCGGGAGAGTCCTTCGCTGACGACGCCACATGTACCTTCGCCATCTCTGGCGTGGAAGGGGGGCGTCGGTCGTTTTCGGGCGAGAAATCGTGGGGTCGGGGGTTCCAAGAACAGAGCTCTCCCGGGGTAGGGATGCCAGGCCAGGAAGGAGGCCAGGTGGGGGCAGTGGAGGGGGGCGCAGGTCGTTTTTGGTCGGGTAATCGGGAGGTGCGGGGTCCCAAGAACAGACGCTCCGTGGGTGGAAGTGCCGGGGCCAGGTGGGGGGGGGTGGAGGGGGGCGCAGGTCGTTTTCGGGCGAGAAATCGTGGGGTGCGGGGTCCCGAGAACAGACGCTCCGTGGGTGGAGGTGCCGGGGCCAGGTGGGGTGGAGGGGGGCGTAGGCCGCTTTTGGTCGGGAAATCGTGGGGTGCGGGGTCCCAAGAACAGACGCTCCGTGGGTGGAGGTGCCGGGGCCAGGTGGGGAGGGTGGAGAGGAGCGTAGGTCGTTTGGGGGGGAGAGATCGCGGGGTCGGGGGCTCCGAGAAGAGCGATAGCAGTATTGAAGGAGAGGTTGCAGAAGAAGATCTTGAAAGAGAGGTTGCCAGAGCGAGGAATACCAAAGCAGAAGGCCGAGGCAGGGTAAGGAGTGAATGCACAGAAAGATGTCCCACACGCCTCTGGGGTCGTCGGATTTGTCGAGTAGCGAGAAGGCCAAGGCAAGGTAAGGAGTGAATCCACACAAAGATGTCCCACACGCCTCTAGGGTCGGCGGATTTGTCGAGTAGGGATATGATCATTACCAAAGTCGTCCGCACACGCCTCTGGGGTCGGCGGATTTTATGTTGGTCGCGAAGCGCCAGGGCGTCCGCAGGGACGTCCCCGGTTGTCCGGTTTGCTCAGCCTTCCTTTTATTTTTCCATTTGCGCACTACAGCGTAGGTAATAATTTTTTGTTCAATTGTCCCGGGCTTCGCCCCATGCGTCACGGGTGCCACCGGATTCCAAAATATGTAAAATCCGCTGTGTTTTTGGACCTTGCCCCTACGGATCTGCGTGAGGAGTGCCGCCGAATTTTAGACATGTGGAAAATCCCTTGTGTTTTTGGACCCTGACCCTGCCGATCTGCGTGAGGGGTGCAGCCGAATTTTAGAAATGTGGGAAATCCCATGTGCTTTTGCACCCTGACCCAGCCGATCTGCGTGAGTCAGCAAATTCAGAAGTATTGCAAATCCTCTGTGTTTTTGTACCCTGACCCCGCCGATCTGCGTAAGAGGTGCCACCGAATTTCAGAAATGTGGCAAATCCCATTTGTTTTTGCACCCTGACCCCGCCGATCTGCGTGAGGGGTGCCCCCGAATGTCAGACATGTGGGAAATCCCATATGCTTTTGCACCCTGACCCAGACGATCTGCGTGAGGGGTGCCAGCAAATTTCAAAAATGCGGCAAATCCCATGTGCTTTTGGACACTGACCCCGCCGATCTGCGTAAGGGGTGCCACCGAATTTTAGACATGTGGGAAATCCCTTTTGTTTTTGGACCCTGACCCCGCCGATCTGCGTGAGGGGTGCAAATTTTTACCCACCCCAGCAATTCCCCAAACAGCTTGCTGAACGGAGTGCTGTTGTGATAGAAACTAACTCCGGCCGAGGGAACGCGGAGCAGAGACATCCTCACACAAATTTTATGGTTTGGGCCGTTTCGCTTGAGACATCCTCACAATTCTCGTTTCTGAGTTGGCCAGGATTGGCCGTTTCGCTTGAGACATCCTCGAAAAGTTGCGCTCCGGGACGCCGCGCGAGAGGTGGTCCGGGCCGTTTCGCTTGAGACATCCTCGAAACTCTGAGCCCCGAGGTGCCGTGCGAGGTTGGTCCGGGCCGTTTCGCCTGAGACATCCTCGAAACTCTGAGCTCTGCGATGCCTTGCGCGAGGTGGTCCGGCCCGTTTCGCCTGAGACATCCTCGAAATTCTGATTTCGGAGATGCCGCGCGAGAGGTGGTCCGGCCGTTTCGCCTGAGACATCCTCGATTTTCTGAGCTCTGAGATGCCCTGCGCGAGGTGGTCCGGCCCGTCTCGCCTGAGACATCCTTGCAACTCTGAGCTCTGAGATGCCGTGCGCAAGGTGGTCCGGCCTGTTTCGCACAAGACATTCTCGCAACTCTGAGCTCTCAGATGCTGCGCGAGAGGTGGTCCAGCCTGGGCGCCCAGAAGACCACATGTTACATATCCTCCATGGGACCCTGCGAGCCTCAGGAGGCCCCAGAGAGGTCCAGGAGGCCGCAGGAATTCCCAGGAGGCTCCCAGGAGGCCCCAGGAGGCCCTCTATCAGAACGTGTCAAGTTAATACACATCTGGTGTCGATTCGTTGATTTTTCCTGCTCTTGTGCCCCCCCTCCATTTTGAAGGGCCCAAGCGGCCACAGGTTAGATATCCCCCCTGGGAGCCCCAAGAGGCTTCAGGAAACCTCAGGTGGAGTTCAGGAGGCCACAGGAGGCCCAGGAGGAAGCTCCAGGAGGTCCCCAGGAGGCCCCAGGAGGCACCAGGAGGCCGCAGGACGCCCAGGACAGGCCCCAGGGGTCTCCAGGAGATTCCCAGGAGGCTCCCAGGAGGCCCCAGGAGGCCGCCTATCAGAACGTGTCAAGTTAATACACATCCGGTGTCGATTCGTTGATTCTTCCTGCTCTTGTGCCCCCCCCCTCCACTTGGAGAGGCCCAAACGGCCACAGGTTTGACATCCCCCCTGGGAGCCCCAAGAGGCTTCAGGAAGCCCCAGGTGGGGTCCAGGAGGCCACAGGAGGCCCAGGAGGAAGCCCCAGGAGGTCACCAGGAGGCCCCAGGAGGCACCAGGAGGCCCCCGCAACTCGGAGCTGTGAGACGCCGCGCTCGAGGTGGTCCGGCCCGTTTCGCCTGAGATTTCCTCGCGCCACGTTTCGCCAGAGACATCGCCGCAACTCTGGGGTCCGAGATGCCGCGCGCGAGGTGGTCCAGCCCGTTACGCTGGAGACATCCTCGCATCTCTAGGCTCCGAGATGCCGTTCGGGATGAAGAGGAGGTGGAGGAGGAGGAGGAGGAGGAGGAGGAGGAGGAGGAGGAGGAGATGGAAGGGAGAAGGAGGAGGCGGATGATGTGCATGAGGGAGCAGGCAGGAGGAGGGGGAGGCCCCAGAGAGCTCCAGGAGGCCGCAGGACGCCCAGGACAGGCCCCAGGGGTCTCCAGGAGATTCCTAGGAGGCCCCCAGGAGGCCCCAGGAGGCCGCCTATCAGAACGTGTCAAGTTAATACACATCCGGTGTCGATTCGTTGATTCTTCCTGCTCTTGTGCCCCCCCTCCACTTGGAGAGGCCCAAACGGCCACAGGTTTGATATCCACCCTGAGAACCCCACGAGGCTTCAGGAAACCGTAGGTGGAGTTCAGGAGGCCACAGGAGGCCCAGGAGGAAGCCCCAGGAGGTCCCCAGGAGGCCCCAGGAGGCACCAGGAGGCCCCCGCAACTCGGAGCTGTGAGACGCCGCGCTCGAGGTGGTCCGGCCCCCGTTTCACGTGAGATTTCCTCGCAGCACGTTTGCCCGAGAAATCGTCGCAACTCTGGGGTCCGAGATGCCGCGCGCGAGGTGGTCCAGCCCGTTACGCTGGAGACATCCTCGCAACTCTAGGCTCCGAGATGCCGTTCGGGATGAAGAGGAGGTTGAGGAGGAGGAGGAGGAGGAGGAGGAGGAGGAGAAGGAGATGGAAGAGAGAAGGAGGAGGCGGATGATGTGCATGAGGGAGCAAGCAGGAGGAGGGGGAGGAGGAGGAGGAGGAGGGAGAAGGAAGGGAGTTGCAGGAGAGGACCTAACGGGAAGCGAGTGCGATGTGGACTTGTCAAAACGTGTGCGAAAGATTGTCCGGCCCGTTTCGTTTGAGACATCCTTCCAATACTGAGCTCCAAGATGTCGCTCGCGAGGTGGTCCGGCCCGTTTCGATTGAGCCATCCTCGCAATGCGAGGCTCGAAGATGTTGCGCGCGAGATGGTCTGGCCCATTCTGCCTGAGACGTTTCGTAGCACAGGAGCTCCAATCACAACCTCTCTCATTCCTTCTCCCGCCTCCCTCTTCCCACTTCCCGCCTGGTTCCTCTTCCCTCCTCCCTCCTCCCGCCTCCCGCCTCCCGCTGCTGCGCCTCTGCCTCCGCCTCCCCGTCCCCGCCGTCGTCGTTTCTGCCGCCTCAGCATCCGTCATGCGCGCACTGCCTTCCGCCCTCCCCAGACATCCGACGTCACGATTTTTCCCCAAACAGCTTGCTGAACGGGGTGCTGTTGTGATAGAAACTAACTCCGGCCGAGGGAACGCGGAGCAGAGACACGGGAGTTCGCTTGTTCTCGCCTGATGAGAGACATCCTGAGAACTCTCTGAGCCGAGGTGCCGTGAGAGACGTTTCGCCTGAGCGAAACTCTGAGACGATCCTGCGACACGAGAATCCTTCTGATGGTGGTGGTGGGCCGTTCGCTCTGAGACGACTCGCCTGAGACAGAGCTCTGCCGTTGGTCCGGCCTGTTTCGCACAAGACATTCTCGCAACTCTGAGCTCTCCTGCGCAAGAGGTGGTCCAGCCTGGGGGCCCAGAAGACCACATGTTACATATCCTCCATGGGACCCTGCGAGCCTCAGGAGGCCCCAGAGAGGTCCAGGAGGCCGCAGGACGCCCAGGACAGGCCCCAGGGGCCCCCAGGAGATTCCCAGGAGGCTCCCAGGAGGCCCCAGGAGGCCCTCTATCAGAACGTGTCAAGTTAATACACATCCGGTGTCGATTCGTTGATTTTTCCTGCTCTTGTGCCCCCCCCCTCCATTTTGAGGGGCCCAAGCGGCCACAGGTCAGATATCCCCCCTGGGAGCCCCAAGATGCTTCAGGAGACCTTACGTGGAGTTCAGGAGGCCACAGGAGGCCCAGGAGGAAGCTCCAGGAGGTCCCCAGGAGTCCCCAGGAGGCACCAGGAGGTTGTAGGACGCCCAGGACAGGCCCCAGGGGTCTCCAGGAGATTCCCAGGAGGCTCCCAGGAGGCCCCAGGAGGACGCCTATCCCTATCAGAACGTGTCAAGTTAATACACATCCGGTGTCGATTCGTTGATTCTTCCTGCTCGTGTGCCCCCCCTCCATTCTGAGAGGCCCAAACGGCCACAGGTTAGATATCCCCCCTGGGAGCCCCAAGACGCTTCAGGAAACCCCAGGTGGAGTTCACGAGGCCACAGGAGGCGCAGGGGGAAGCTCCAGGAGGTCCCCAGGAGGCCCCAGGAGGCACCAGGAGGCCCCCGCAACTCGGAGCTCTGAGACGCCGCGCTCGAGGTGGTCCCGCCCGTTTCGCCTGAGACTTCCTCGCACCACGTTTCGCCCGAGACATCGTCGCAACTCTGGGGTCCGAGATGCCGCGCGCGAGGTGGTCCAGCCCGTTACGCTGGAGACATCCTCGCAACTCTGGGCTCCGAGATGCCGTTCGGGATGAAGAGGAGGTGGAGGAGGAGGGAGGAGGAGGAGGAGGAGGAGGAGATGGAAGGGAGAAGGAGGAGGCGGATGATGTGCATGAGGGAGCAGGCAGGAGGAGGGGGAGGCCCCAGAGAGCTTCAGGAGGCCGCAGGACGCCCAGGACAGGCCCCAAGGGGTCCGCAGGAGATTCCCAGGAGGCTCCCAGGAGGCCCCAGGAGGCCCCCTATCAGAACGTGTCAAGTTAATTCACATCCGGTGTCGATTCGTTGATTTTTCCTGCTCTTGTGGCCCCCCTGTATTTTGAGGGGCCCAAGCGGCCACAGGTTAGATATCCCCCTGGGAGCCCCAAGACGCTTCAGGAAACCCCAGGTGGAGTTCAGGAGGCCACAGGAGGCCCAGGAGGAAGCCCCAGGAGGTCCCCAGGAGGCCCCAGGAGGCACCAGGAGGCCCCCGCAACTCGGAGCTCTGAGACGCCGCGCTCGAGGTGGTCCGGCCCGTTTCGCCTGAGACTTCCTCGCACCACGTTTCGCCCGAGACATCGTCGCAACTCTGGGGTCCGAGATGCCGCGCGCGAGGTGGTCCAGCCCGTTACGCTGGAGACATCCTCGCAACTCTGGTCTCCGAGATGCTTTTCGGGATGAAGAGGAGGTGGACGAGGAGGAGGAGGAGGAGGAGGAGGAGGAGGCATGTTTTAACATGCCATGCCAGCCCGCACTGGACGGGCACGGAATCGACCTTGGAAACCGCAGTGGGTCTAAAAACCCTGTTTGGGGATACTGCACTCCGGCTATAATTCAGAGCACATGCTCAGGGCGTTGTGGAAATGCTAGTTTTGGGCCTCCCCCCCTCGCGCGGTCCATCAACAAGGACCAGTAAGCAGCAATGAGCAGAAGTGTAACAGTGGAAACTGGAAGCTGCAAGTGGTACAGGATACTGCGAACCTTCGCCCTACAGCCTGGTGGCCCCACAAGGAGGCCGGCGGATTTGTTTTTGCGCTTTTTGACATTCAGATATGTGGTGAGGGATTGATTCACACACACACACACAACGCCATTGCCCGTTATCGGTTCATCATATTCCTCCTCCTTTCCTCCTTTCTCCCTCCTCCTCTTCGCTTTCCCGCCTCACGTTGCATTGCATTGTAGTGCGGGCCGCCTGGGACTGCCAGAGGCTTCGACGCAACACCGCTTGCCGCTTCCACTTGCCAGGACACCCCCGTTCTTCCGCTCCTCATCCTCCTGCTCTTGTTCTTGCTCGCGCACAGGAGGGTGTTCCTTGTGCTCTGCTGTCTTGGCGCTTGGGCAGTATTGACTAAGCGAGCGAACCTTCTGGCGATTTCGCTGCTGGAGAAAAGTTGCAAGCTATGTTGTGTAGGCAATGGTGTTTACTTTACTATCTGTTATGTGAGCTACGGATGCGGAAGATATGCTTTGTAAGTTATGTTGCGTAAGGTGCAGTATGCCACATATATGTACATACATGCATTCAAATAACTGTGTGTACACATTTGTTCAGATTCATGCATCTATGTGCGGGGGTGAGCTGGCGTCTAACTGTATGCGGTGTGAGCTATGTAATGTAAGCTATGTCGTGTAAGCTATGTCGCTTGAGCCATGGATGTATAAACGATGCGGTGCAAGCGATGTGGTGTTAGCTATGTTTTGTAAGCTGGTGGTGTGAATATAGGGGGAAATAGCAGTCCAATTATTGAATAAACAGAGGCAAGAATCCCTAAGTGCAAGCACTGTTTGGGGAATAGAGAGCCCTTACTGACAAGCTGTTTAGGGAATGACACAGAGGGGGGAGCGTGACCTCGAATCGGCGATGTATCGCCGACTGATCTGCGATGGGCCTCCGATTGCGAGGCCGCATGCTCCTGGGCTGGTTCGGGCACCCAGGCCTCAACTGGCGACTAATGGGCGATTGGGGTTCCAGCGCCGACCCAAGAAATCCGAGGAGGCCTTCGAAAGTCGGAGCTTGATAGAACCCCGCCCTGCGAAGATCTGCCAAGTCGATCAGCGAATTGCCCTTTTTCAGTTCTCGAGACGGTGCCGTAGCCGCAGTTTTTGTGGGTCCCCTCGCCCGCTGGGTCTGGTCCCAGATTGTTCTCAACTGAGTGCGCTTCGGCAAAAGGGGTTCTCTCTTTGGAGGCGACTGGGGGGTCCGCTTTGGATGGGCACCAGCAAAACCAGTCAGCAGGGGAAAGCAGGCAAATTCGGCATTCAATGCCCAGCTGGAGAAGCCAGCCCAGAGGAGACAGGGAACGAAACTTGTGCACAATGGAGCCAGTGCTGCCCTACCTCAGCCCCCAAGTGGGCACCAATTCTCTCCACCGCCGGTGAAGGCAGAAAGCGTCTCCGTGGAGCCCTTCAACCATTTGATCCTCGACATATCCTCCCCGAGTGTGGACTCGGTGACGTCCGCCCTGGAGGCCTACTGCGGCGCCGAGACCGTGAACGAGGGGCAGGCCACAAAGCGGCTGCAGTTCGAGCAGCTGCCGAAGGTATTGATCAGAGACGCCTCGCGGTATACCACCGACCCCAGGTCCATTTCGATCCGATGCGATATCGATTCCAGCCAGCCCGATCCGATTCGATACTGTCCTTCCCAGGGTCAGCGTTGGTGTACAGTTCTCAGTGTGTTGCTAGAACGGCCTTCTGTGGGGCCTCTGAGCTAAATTGCGTATACAGTTGACTGGCCAGAAACTGAATGTCAGAACGAGCTTCACGCGATGCTCCGACGATCCGATGCGGCCAGGTGCGTGCATGGCGATGTCGTACACCCTGGCGCAGCCGATCCGATTCGATTTCGGCTCCGTGCCGACGCAGCTCGACGCAGCTCGATCCGACACACATTCCGATCGACCCGATGTCCCAATTCGATGCTGATTGATCCTCCACCCTGCGTCACCGCACAAGCACAAATCGTGAGGGATTGCGACCCCGTTGTTGCTAGCGGTGGGCCTGAGTAGGGGAGGGTGGAGGTGTGAGTCCATCATGGACAGAAGGATCGAAGGCTCGTGTTCGTCGTTCGCGCTCGTGCCAGGGGCCAGTTTGGTTTCCAGACCAGGTATGTTTTCCATTAATGTAGTGCGTACTGCGCGTCTTAAGCATAGGACTCTAGCAACCAACATTGCGCATAACAGCGAGGGGCGTGGCCCTGAGGCGGAGCTGGCAGCCGCGGGTGGAAGTGTTCGCCAGTAGTCGCGCCGAGCTATGCATGGAAAGGACTCGTTTTGGCCTTCCGGTGAGGGTGCCAGCGAGCATCGTGCCAGATTTTCTTGCACCCGCTTTGTTTGTAGCATGATTTTGGACCTCTTGTCAAGCGCAACCATCCAGCTTTCGCGCCGAAGTTCGCCAGAGACCGCCGAAGGGGTGAGTTAGAAGGGGTCCACGGTCCAATATGGCAGGTTCGTGTCGTGTCGACGCGGCGGCGACCCCAGTGTGGGCGTTCAAGGTTGAACGCCCACAGTTGCCTAGAATCGGTTGATATCGAACGATCTGCGCTGTCGGAAAGCTGCGATCGTTCAAGGTTGAAGCGGTGTCAAAAACCAAAACACAAGTTGACTCGAAACAAACCCGTCGTAGCAGGTCAATCGCCGGGCGATTCGTCAAATCATCAGATGTGGCATGCATCTTGCCCGCGGGTGCCTGGCGGGACGCATGCGGGTCGCATTGACAGAGAGGGCATGTTGAAAACGACGATTCCACACTGAAAGTTTGCCCAGCGCAGAAGCTGGTTGATCTTCTGGTGGTGGACAATCGCGGCGGGCATCGTCAGCACTCGGGTTGTTGGCTGGTCGTAGGCGAGTCGTTGGCTTGTCTGAGAGTCACAACTCCACACGCACGGGGAGGGTCCGCAGCAGGCGCGAATGCTTCACACAATCAGTGTGGCAGGCTGACTGCGGGCAGGTCGCACTTAGGCGGGCCGCGCTGATACGTGAGGCGGCGGTTCCACCACAAGATGAGGTTTGGTCCGCCGTCTGCGCTAAGAGTGCGCAAGCGGGTCGCGGGCACTTCGCAGGCAGGTCGGGGCCTCGTCGCGGGCCCCGTGCGGGCAGGCCGCGCGCGAGACTCGGGCTGGCCGTGGGGATGTCGTGGGCGGATCGCGAAGCTTCGAGGAGGCCTCAGGGCTTGTCCAGGGGAGGGGCGCTGGCGGCAGGAGTGCTGCCGGGTCCAGGGCAGACTCCTAGGGCTTCTGGTAGTTCTCTAGGGCTGTAGTTGGCTGAGGGAGCGCGAGCGGGCTTTTTTCAAGCTGTGTTCAAACTTTGTCCAACGTCTGTGAAAGCATTTGACTTTCGAACTCTCCCTGAACCTTTTGATGTTTTGGAACTGATGTTTTCCTTAGTTTCTGAACTCGAACTTCTAACTTCCCCTCCGCCCGCACCCAAACCGTAACTTCATTTCTTTTCCAGGAATGACAGCCTGTGTCCCCCTCAGCGAATTGTTTACGTTTCGCGAATCCCCGCCAGTGTCAGTGCAAGTGAGATGTTGATGCTATCTTGTTCACCGGTCACGGCTAAGCACTGTATGATCACAGTCCTCTAGCTAGACCGGAGCATGCTCCAAAATGGCTGTGTATATAACGTATGCAAGACAGGCAACCATAGCAAAGACGAGACAAATTCTCTGATTGCCGATCGTGTCCTACATGATTCACAAAGGGAGGTCGTCGAAACTATCGTACTGCCACACATCGTAGTGGTCGACGAGCCGAAATCCTTCACATCAGTAATTTTGGGTCTCGGAGCCCACAGGGCGGTTTTTCATGTTTTCCATTCGACGTTCCATGAAGCCCGATGTCATTCCGAGGCCGCGCGTCGAACGTTTTCGATGGCGCGTCGCGTTATGCGATGTCACGTGCGTTGGGGTCGTCAAAGGCTTGCGTGCTTGTTGCGGATCGGTTGATGTGGGCTGGGGTTTCTCAGGATTGTACATTTGCTTTGCGCTGGGGCGGTTTCGACCCCCATCCCTGGCTGATCCACCCCGCGGGTAACGTCGCAGGAAGAGTTCGATCATTTCGTTCGTAGTGCCAGCGATGCTGTCGCGGACATTGACCGCGCCACGGGGGGGGTCGTCCAGAAATGTCCTACCATATTGCAGTGTTGGTTCTTCGTTTTGAAGAGACACCGCCCCGCGTCATTCCTTCCAGCCCCCTCCCTCGTCCTCCCTCTTCGCGTATCTGCCCCTGCTCCCCTCGTGTCCCCGTCGTCATCGTCCATCGTCATCGTCGCCATCACCATCATCATCAGCATCATCAGCACTATCGTCGTCTCCATCATCAATACCACCACCATCTTCATCAACATCATCAAAACACCCCCTTTGTTCCCCCGCGTCTCTGCTTCGCCACATCCCCCGCAAGTCTCGTGGTCTTGTGACGTGCTCCACCGAAGGCCCCATCGGCAGGGTCCTTAGTGCGCCGCCCAGCCCATGTCGGCACGCCCCTCAGACGCTTCGTGTCCCCATGAGGAGCTCATCGGAGGTCCCGGCGGCAAGGTCCATATGCCGTCGCCCAGGCCACATTGATGACACCCTCAAACATTTCGTGCCCCCACAGGCAGCCCCACCAAAAAAAGGTCCCAGCGGCAGGTTTCCCAGGCCGCCGCCCAGCATATTTCGGCATACGTTTCACACGCTTCGTGGCCCCACGGGGAGCTACACCGACGGCCCCACAGGCAGGGCCCACAGGCCGCCGCCCAGCCCATTCCGTCATACGCTCACACGCTTCGTGGCCCCATTGGGGAGCACCCCCGATGGCCCAAGCGACAGGGTCCACATGCCGTCGCCCAGCCCATGTCGTCCACGAGTGGCGCCCAGCACGGCTCCAAGAGCGCCCCAAGAGGCGCCGAGTAAGTTGCACCCTCATGCAAATAGTTTTGTCACTTGTGGGGGTCCTCTTGGGGCCCTCTTGGAGCATTCTTGGGGCCCTCTGGGAGCGTTCTTGGGGCCTTCCCGGGGCCCCAGTGGGCCCTCGGAGGGCCCCAAGAACGTTCCCCGAGGGCCCCAAGAGGGACCCCCCAAAGTGGTACAAAGAATTCGCGCGAACGTGCAATCTGTTGTAGGCCTTTTCGGGGCCCTCTGGGAGCTCTCTTGGGGCCCCCATTGGTGGCGCCTTGGGGCCTTGGGATGGCTCCAAGAGGCTTCGGGATTGTCCCAGACCGCCACAAGACAGCCCCGAGACGGCCGTCGAGCACCACGGGTGAAAGCAAGTGAGGCCAGGGAACAGGGCCTCTGGTAAGCCGCCACTGCGCCCCCTGGACTACCCAGACAGCGAGGGGACCTGAAACGCCCTGGGGCTCCAGGGGCCCCAGATTAGTGAAGTGAAGGTTTTTGCCATGCAAGCACCCCGAAATTCTTCACTTCACTAAACCGGACCCAGGACGAACTCGCTACGCTCCAGTCCCGCGGGAGATCCGAGACTCCCGCCGCCGCCCGGGGACGCTGCTGCATTGCGGTGCTCTGGTCACTGTTAATGGCTTCCGCGGGCTGCAGCGGCTCACTTCCATGACTACCCCGACTCACGAATCCAGTGGTTGGTCTGGCTCTATGGGTTGGTTTCGTTGTGTCGGTTGATTTTATGCTTGGTTGGCGGTCGGTGGATTTCGCGTTGTTCATTGGTGTCGTGAAGTGATTTGTCGTTTGGTTGGTCAGTGCCGTTTTGTTGATTCGTGCCGTTTTGTTGGTTGGTGTCGTTTCGTTGGTTGGTGTCGTTTTGTTGCTTGGTGTCGTTTTGTTGCTTGGTGTCCTTTTGTTGGTCGGTGTCGATTTGTTGGTTTGTTGGTTGGTGTCGGTTTGTTGGTTGGTGTCGTTTTGTTGCTTGGCGTCGTCCTGGCGGCGTGGCCGATAATCGGCGGCCTGCAATGGCGCCAGGATTTGTTTCGGGCCAGCCTTGATCGCCCTCATCATTCTCATATTCGTCAGCGTCAGCACTCGTCGCCCCCATCCGCGCACACATGCGGCCCTGGCACGGCTCTCACGCGGCCCTGCGAAGGCCTTCACTGTGCTCCCCAAAGCTTTCTGAGGGGCCCCCAGAGGCCCCAAGAGGGCACTGGAAATTGTCGCTTCCAACTCCGCCAGGCGGAGGTCAACAAGGGTCTCACTGGTGCACTTCCAGGAATCGTCGTTCGATCCTCTTGGGGCCCTCCTGGGGCCTTCTGGAGCCGTCTTGGAAGCTCCGAGCGGCTCCATGAAGGCGCCGGGCGATATCGCTTCCAATTCCGCCAGGTGGAGTTAGACCAGGGGCTCACTGAGGCCCCGTTTTGCGCCTTCCTCTGCCTTTGAAAAAGCCCCGATGGGGTTCTTCAGTGCCGTTTTAGGGCCCCCAAGAGGCCTCCAGTAGGGTATTGAAGTTATCGCTTCCAACTCCGCCACGCGGAGTTGAACCCAGGGCGGCTCTCTGTGGCCCTTTCGGGGCCTTCTTAGAGCTTTTCTGAGGCCCTAAGTGGGCCCTGGGAGGTGTCATTTTCACGGGCGTTGAAAGTGACACCGCGGAGGGCCCTCTTGGGCCCTTCTTGGGGCCTCTCTTGGGTCCCTCTGGGAGCCCTCTTGGTGCCGCCCTGGGGCCTTCTCGGGGCCTTCTTGGAGCCTTTCTGGTGCTCTTTAAGTGGGCCCTGGGAGGTGTCACTTTCACGGGCGCTGAAAGTGACACATCGAAGGGCCCGCTTTCCCTCGTAGCGCTGCCCGTGGCCGGGGCATTGTGCAGCGCATCCCTCGTCGAACGCATTTTGTCGGACGCGTGGTCGAATTCCGCCAGTTCGGTCGAGATGGTGGTCAAGCGGTTCGGTTGCAATGTAGCCATGCGGATCTGAGCTTACCATTTCTTGCCATTTTGGCGGGGGCTCGCAGGAGCGTTTGTGTTGTGATCAACTGTGCTCGATATATCCAGCGGCAGCGTTTCATCCCAATAGACTATTTTGAAAAAAAATCAGCAGGGGCCAAATTGGTGATGTGAGGCAACATAGGTCTCGTAAGTGGGTGGCATACCCGGTCGGCATCTCGAAATCGTCGTGGTCCTCGTCGTGGTCCGCCGATGGGAAGAAAGGCTCTCGCTCGACTCCGTCGTCCAAAATGTCATCGCGGCCTTGTTGGCGCCGCTTCTTCGCTGAGGTGAAGGTTGGGTCCTTGACCAGCCGCCAGTAGCCTCGAGTCAGAAAGTCCGCCAACACGGACCGAGCTGCACACGATCCTTTTGTCAGTCCGTCGGCTGGCATGGCCTCCGAGTGAGCCCAGCGCAGCTCTGTAGCGGCCTCCTCCATCGCTGCGGGCCAGTGCGTCGTACAGGCCCTTGCAGTCGGTGACCATCGTCGCTTCAGCTGCAGCGTGCTTCGGACGTCCTTCAGATTGATGATGCCTTGCATCAGCTCCGTCCAGGCCATGCGCATGTAAGTCAGATCCTCGTGGCACATGCTTCCCGACTGCACCTCGCATCCCAAGCTCGACCGTGTCATTCGTGGGAGCTTCTTCGAGGTGAACTGCAGAGGGGATATGGCATGGCTCTCTCCGTGTAGCAGGGTTCGCTCGCCCATCCCGATGATGTAACCTCCCTGCGACTCCCCATCCTTCCGAATTGCCCAGGCCGCGTCGTGGAAGGCGATGAAGACGGGATCCTTGACTGCTCGAAACCGCACCGGCACGCGAGCTGTCTCATGGGCCGTGCGGTTCACCTTGTTGATTCGAGTCACCAACCCGTACGTCGCGGTGTTAGTGTATGACGCCAGTATGCTCGTGTCAGCTGCGATGTGGCCCGGGCCCTGAGACGCCAGGTACTGTAGACCTCCGATGGCAGCTCGGCGCGCGGTAATCCCGGGAGCCGGCAGGGCGTCGTCGGCTCGCCCAGGTCGTCCGCTCCAGCCCTCGATCGTCTCCATTTTTGCGGCGGCGGCGGAGGAGAGCGAGATGGAGGAGCCGGCCAGTTGCACGACGTCCACGCCCGTCTGTCGGAAGCACCCTGTCTCCCAGGAGTCCCACTGCCAGTAGTTGCGCAGTTCCTCGTGTTTCTTCTTCGCCCTGTCGTTGTTCTCCTTGATGCCCAGCACGAAGTCGCCCCCGTGCACGAATGCGATGGCTACCAAACGGCCCTTGTCGCACAGGGTCCACGCGCACGGCTCCAGCTTCATGGCCACCCAGCCGGACTCTGCCATGCGCCTCGCGATTTCATCGAACCACTCCTTCGGAGCGTCGCACAGTTCGCGCAGCTCGCGGACGGGCTCCACGACGATGCCGGTGTCGGAACTCTGAGACTGCAGGAAGGCCGCCTTCACGTCGCCCTTGTGGATGCGCAGGCCTTCGTTCGCGCAGACTTGGTGGGCCAGGTTCCTGGCTCTGACGGACGCGGTCGGGCTCGCCGTCTGCGTGTGACCCAGCCGAGGGCCATCGAAGCCCAAGAGCACGATGCGGGCCTTGGCCTTCCCGTCCGATTTCACCGTCAAGTGCCAGCGCATCCTCATCGGCCCTCTTGGTCCAGCATCCGCTCTCTTGGCCGCTGTGGTGACCTGGTTGGTCAGCTAGCTGTTGACTTCGGCGTTCTTGGCAGCCCGGAACTGCTCCCGCATGGTGCGGTCCAGCTTCCAGAGAATTACCTTCGGGCCGCTCTTCTTCACGGCGGCGGCGGCGTAGCCTGCGGGGCCCCGTGCGAACCTGCGCCAGGCCTTCTCGTCTGTCTCCTTGTCGGGGAGGTCGATGTGCAACTCGTAGGCGGGGGACTCGTCACAGATGGTGGCCAGGGCGTTCTCCATGTCAAACTCCTCGCGACTCCTCTTCGGCGCATGGCCTTCCTCGGTCGCAGCTTCCTCTCGAGGCCGTACTTCATTTCGTGGAGCTGGAAGTTCTGCTTCAGGCTCACGGGGAGGATCCTGCGGGCCTCCTCTCATCTCGCTGAGCCTCTGCCTGACGCCGAAGGGCATGTCGCCCCTCGGGTCGCAGGCCCTCGCTAGCGGCGGGGGCGCCACTCCGTCTCCTTCAGGTGCTTCGGCTCCCCGCTCGGGTGAGGGCTCGCTTACCGGCTGCTCCTGCTCCGGCTCCGACCTCCTCGGGGCGCCTGGCGGAGGAGTCTCGGCCTCTCGTGAGACTCCCTCGTCCAGAGATATACCCGGCCCCATGTCCACGTTCATCTCCGTGGAGGGCGCGTCGGCGTTGGCTGGCTCTTCCAGCTGGTCGCAGTCTGGCTCGCCCTCCCCCGTGATGTCCACCACGCGGGAGAGTCTCTTCAGAGCCTGGTCCGTGCGCTAGCGCAGGAGGTCACGCGTCTCCGCGCCCATTTCGGTCATGGTCCGCTCTGCGTCGGACACCAGGCGCAGCTGCTGGGGAGTGGCTCGAAGGAGCTGTCCCCAGAAAGCCAGGATCACCACGTTCCGCAGGCGCCCTCCCTCCAGGGGTTGCCGTAGGCGCGCGGGTGCAGTAGCTGGCCCGACGAAGCTTCCCTTTGACGTCTTGTTCTTATCATTGTCGGTCTTGCCAGCCTGTCGCCAGATGTGCACCTGGTCTCCCACGGTGTACCCCCGTTGCGCCCGGGCGCGCTTCACCGCGGTCAGTCGGGCCCGGCGATCTGCCAGACTCTCGGCGTAGACCGAGCGGGCCAGGAGGCGCCGTCGCACGGCTTCCTCCGCGGCGGACCCCGAGCGAGCTTCCTCCTGCAGTGGGACCACTGATCCCATCAGCTCGCCGTCCAGGTGCCTCAGGCGCCCGAGGTCGATCTGGTCGAGGCTGAAGCCGGAGCTGTTCGGCATCTCGTTGTGGGCGGCCGCCGCCCACGTGAAGAGCTCCTCGATGCTCCGCGTCGGGTCCAGGTAGGCGAGCTTCGTGGCCGTGCTTTTCACCGGCATGATGATGGACTCCACCTTGCCAGTCCTCCAGCGTGCTCCTCCTGGTTCTGACTCCCACCGAATGTCGTGTTGGGTGGCCCTCTCTTCGTTCGCGTGGGCCTCGTACTCTCCGGCAGGGTCGGTACGGATCTGTAGTAAACGTCCGAAGTACTGAGCCCAACAGCGCACGAAGGCGTCCCAGGCTTCGTCCGCGTTGGTGTTGCCACATCCACCTCCATCACGTTCCGCTGCGTGCACGCGGGCCACCGCCTTCGCGCTGCTCTCGTCCACTAGGAGAGTGCCCCGCGCCCGGGCCCCCGACAGAGGATGGGCCCAGTCGAGCCCGTCCATCACGAGCACGTCCAGCGGGTCCGCCAGTCTCCCCGACACCGTGGGATGCAGCGGCTGCTTCTGAAACCGTTCGCAGGCGGCGCACTTCAGTTCTCCGGCTTCCCGTTGCACCCAACCGGGGGCATGTCGTCGTCGGAGAAACTCATTTAATGCCCGAGTTTCAGGATGTCCCAGGTGCGAGTGTTACCGATGTAGATTGAGACGCACCGACTTCCTCAACTCGTCCGTCGGGTCCTCCCGGTATCCTTCTCGATGGTCAGGGCCTCGGCTTGGTCGATGTGTCCCTCGGTCAGCTCCTTCAGCACACCCTCGATCTCGCTCGCGCCAGCGGCGATCCCAGACACCAGAGCATGGGCCAGCACCGCCCGGCTGAGAGCTCGGCACAATGCTTCCGGGTATTTGGCAGGGTCTGCTACCCGCTTCGATCCCTCCAGCTGGCGGTGCGTGTGATCTTGTGGGCTCTTCCGTTCCAGGACCTCTGCTGCTGGCTGGTTGGGCACCAGGAACCTCCAGTTCTTGTAAACGGCCGTCTCGCTGTGCATGCCCCACGCGCATCCTGCCGTGGTGACATCGTACAGCTGCTTCCGGAGGTTCATCAGTGACTGGACGGTCCTCCAGCTGGTGGCGTTCGCGGGCTGCTCGAGGCTGAGCTCGGAACCCAGGCGCAGCGCATGCAGGCCAACCTCGATCACGTTGTCCATGACTTTGGTACCCCAGGCAATCTTCCTTGTCAGGCTCGCGATCTGCTGGTCGCTCTTCGGGTTCAGGGCTTGCAAGATGGAGAACGGCGTGCATGGCGGTGAGATGTGGACCCGCCGAGGCCTCCTGGCCTCGATGAACGCCTTGGCCTTCGTCACCGTGCTGGCTCTCAGGAAGTCGCGCTTGCTCCAGAGGCCCATGCGGTAGACGGTGCTGCCCTCCTTTTCCATGGCCTGGCCCAGGGACGAGTCCTCCTGGAACCTGATCTCGAGCAAGTCCAGCTGCGAGGGCCTCAGTACCGCCAGCATGTTATCTCTCAGCTCCGCCTGGTAACCTTGCAGCTGGGCGACCACTGCGCGCTTCTCGGCGATGCTCTGAGCCTTTACCAGTAGGGGTGGATCTCTCGCCAGCCCCACCGACACAGGTGCTTCCCCAGCCCCCTCGCAGGTCCGCCCACGGACTTCGGGAGACCGTTCCTGCTGTCTTTGAGGATGCGGCCACGAGAACTCCACTTCTTTCTGTCCTGAGCGAGGGCCACCATGTGATGCCAGGGATGGCCTGGCTCCCTCGTGCTCCGAGAGGTCCCCTCTGGGCCCCCTTCGAGGGCTCGCCGGCCCCGTCGGCGCAGCGGCGGCGACTGTTCGGCACCTGCAGCACTGGCCGCGGCTCTGCTCGGGGTTCGCCTGGGGGTCCGAGTCCGCCAGGAGGTAGCTGGCATGCTCCAGCGCGTCGTAGTACAGATAGGTCGTACTCCTCCGATGCGGGGCCCGCCTCCACCGTCGGCCGCGACTCCGCGCTCGGCGTCGGCCCGGTGGACCCAGGGCGCAGCGAGACAGGCGGCCGTGAGCAGGCAGGCCCAGCTTTGGAGGAGCGCGCCTCCTCTGCGGGCGGGTGCTCGCCCAACTTCTCCCATTCCGAGTCGCTCTCCTCGCTGTTGCTTTGCCCTTCGGCATAGGGATATGGGATGCTCTGAGAATTCGTCTCGTACTCGAGCCCGCGTGGCGACGGACACGAAGATGAACCCAGGTTCTGAGGTGACAACGTCGGACACCGTAGTTTTGATCGCATTGCTGTTTGTCTCGGTAGGGTCCTCGATCGCACTGCGCATGACTCGGTATAGTGCTCGCTCGCGTCGAAGTCGGGCGCGGTAGCTGTGTCGGTGGACTCGATAGCTCACTCGCTCGTGTCGGAGTACTCGAGAGGGTACTCGCTCGAGTCGGCGTCGGCCGAGGCGTTCTCGCTCCTGAGGTCGATGGTGGAGATGATGGTGGTGATGGGACTGATGTGCCAACCGTTGGGGCGGCCGTAGCTGCTAAGAGGACGGCGGAGGCAAATGGCGGACTTTCTTCTCCCTCGGGGACGTTGGTAGTGTCACCCGGCTCCGCTCTCTCCGGGCGCAGTCGCTGTCCCTAGAGGAGCGGCAGGCCCCAGTGGCCAGAGCGCAGGGGCTCTAGCCTCTCACGGTGCTCGTCCGAGTACTCCAGGTAGCCGTCGTGCGTCACGTTCGCCTCCGCCTCCTTCAGGTAGTCCAGACCCAGCAGCATCGGGCTCTCGGAGGGCACGAGCGAGAACCGGTGCTTGCCCCCGTGATCTCGCAGCCCCATCGGGCGGGGAATGCCCCCTCTCCCGACGCTCATGCCCGTCGTGTTGTTGGCGTAGGTGAAGGCGTGTCCGCTCCTTGAAGCCGATGTTCATGTTCCCGTTGCCGTTGCCTCCCGTCTGATACCTCGAGGGACAGTCCACGGCTGTGTGTCCCAGCTGCCGGCAGAGGAGGCACTTCACGCTGGCACCGCGGCCCTGCTGAGGTCGCCCCGGTCGATCGCGAAACTGGCCCGCAGGGGCTCTCGGGGAAGACGGCGCACCCTGGTCGCCTCGGCCTCCGCCCTTGGGCCCCGCCCTTGCCCGCGCCCTTCCGAGTCGGTGGCGGCGCGGCCAGGCCCGCGACCAGGTAGTAGCCGCGGGCCTTGGAGACTTCGCTGAGCAGCTTCCGGGCCTGCTCCCAGGTGCGGGTCGCTGCGTCCGCCTCCTGCGCGGCCAGGGCCTCGTGCTCTTCCAGCGCTGCGACGTCCTCCTCGCCGGCCTGAACGTACTCGTCTGGCGGCAGCTCGTGGTCGGTTCACTGCTCATCGTTGGTCTGCTAGGGGATCTCGTCGGCGCAGTGGGCCGCGCGGTGGTTGCTCTGCTTCGTCTTCTTATCCCGCGCGGCCAGTTCGTTCTCAGCCCACGCATCGCGCAGGCGTCTCCTCACATTCTCGAGCTCCCAGTCTCCCTTGATGGTGCTGCTCACCACTGCTCTCTCCGAGGGGTCTAAGTTGCCGTTGCGCCAGAGGAGGACTCCCCGCGCTGCACCGGGCAGTATGTCTCCCACGTCTGGCACCAGCAGCTTGTACGCTCGCTGTAGCTGGTCGTACGCTTCCTCCTCAGGCGCGATCCACTGGGCCATACTCCTTCCAAGTCTGCGAGTCAGTGCACTCCAACCCGGCCCTGCATAGAAGTACGCGTCAGTCTTCTCGCCGATGTCAGACACCACCTGCGTCCCCAGCTCCCTTCTGAATGCCTCTATCAGGTTGTTGGGGCCGTCCGCGGTGGCGATCGACTTCGGCTCCAGTGGGGCTCCGTCCAGGTCGAGGCCAGCTTCTCGAGGCAATCGAAGAGCGAAGCGCTGCTGGGCGGACCCCTGCGGCAGCGCGGCCACCAGTCGTGGTCCCAGCAGCGGCCTCGCCTCACCTCCTTGGATGAGCCCAGCGTCAGCAGCTCCACCGCAATGGCGTAGTCCTCAAGCGTCTCGGCCTTCCCGTTCCACGTGGGGATGGCCATGTCGGCGCGCAGCGCGGGTGCTCCGGAGGTCCCTGCCATTGCGTGCCAAGCCGCAGCTGTCGGAGCCACGGCTCCGCTACCAATGTCAGTGCAAGTGGGATGTTGATGCTATATTGCCCACCGGTCACGGCGACGCACTGTATGATCACAGTCCCCTAGCTTCGACCGTAGCATGCTCCAAAATGGCTGTGTATATCACGTATGCAAGGCAGGCAAACATATCAAAGACAAGACAAACTCTCTGAACGCCTATCGGGTCCTACATGATTCACGGCCAGCCCATTCAGAAGCCCTGCCCACGAGAGCTGACGGGAAATGGGAAGCAGAGGCGCATATTGTGAAACAGAGCTGTTTAAAGAGAGAAGGGGGAGGAACGTATTGAGACATGTTGGAGGCTATCTTGGGGCACCGGAGGCCTTCTTGGAGCTATGGGTTTTTTTGGGGGCGTCTTGGGGTCCTCTTGGGGCTCTTTTGGCGCATTTGGGGGCCCTCTTTGGGCTCTTTGGGGGGTATTGGGGTCCTCTTGGGGCTAGGACCTCATGGGGGCTCTCTTGGGGTTTTCTTAAGACCTCTGGGGAGCGATGGAGCGCCTCCTGGGGCCATCTTGGAGACCATCGATCAAAGGAGGGTGTCCTCGATGTTCGTCGCCCCTCTGGGGCCATCGAAATCGCCTCTTGGGACGCTCCTGGGGCACTCTTGGGGCGATCTTGGGCGCTTCGGGGCCGTCTTGGGGGCCTCTTGGGCCCTTCTTGGGGCTCTCTTGGGCCATCGTGCGGCCATCTTGAGGCCGCAAAAGTGCATCGGAAGCGAAAAGGCGAGAAGGCCAAAATCATTTGTTTCCTGTTGGTTTTTGAAGGAGTTTGGCTTCTCGTGAGGGATTTCCACAAGCACTTGGATCCGTGTTGTGGCCCTCTTGGGACCTCTTGGAGGCATGTTGTTCGCTGTATTGAGCCATGTTGGGCTATTTCGAGCGATCTTGAAGGCCATCTTGGGCTTTCTGAGGCCCTCTTGGAGCCATCTTGGGAGAAAAGGGACCCTCTGACACCTCGCGCCCCCTCCGTCCAGGTCCACGGGAGGGGGTATGAGGGAGGGGTCAAGCTTCCCACCCGCCCGCAAGCCGTCTTGCTCACTCCCACCCGCCCTCCCAACACATACGTAATACCCGGGAGTCAGCATATCGCGTAAGGACGCCGCAAACGCAACGGGTTCCAGATGCGCCAGACCCTGGAGGCCCAAGCGTGCCAGGCGCGCCAGGTGCGGCACGTGCTCCACGTGCGCCCAGTGTTCCACGTGCTCCAGTCACGCCAGGTACGCCAGCCACTGGCAACCACTAGGGGCTCTTGGGCCCGGCTTTGAGCTTTCTTGGTCAATTTTGGAGCCATGTGGAGATTCGAAATCCCATCGGAAACGGTGAGGCGAGAAGGCACCAGCCACTGATGTGTCAATCCAGTCGGTCGACCACCTGCGCCCAGAAGGCAGGTGGGATCTGCTGGCACCCCAGCCGCCCCTGTAGAATACCAAAATGGTCGCGGGCGGCCGCGCATGCTCCAAATATTGAGGCAGAGTGCGTTTTTTGTATTGTTTTTTGACAGGGATTGGGGGGGGAGGGGGCCCTCATGCGGTCGTCACGGTTGGGGGAGGGTGTGTAATCAATAGGGAACAGTGATGAACCCCTCCCCGAAGGGGAATAAGGGGTTGTGGAAGAGGAAAAAAAGACATCGTTAGACCGCCTGTCGCCCAGAGGGCTGGGGGGATAACAACTCCAGGGGCCTCCAGGGATCAGGGGCCCCTCGACTTTGAGAGGTCCACCCAGATTTCTCGGATCGGAGTTGGGTCCCTTTGCTGCACTTTGACGCTGCCGCTGGCGTGCTCCGCGCGCCAGGGAGAGGCTTCCAGCGCCAGGGGGGATATCACTCATCGACAAACATCCCCACCACCCCTGGCGGAGTACGTGCGACGCCGGGGGGGGGCGGCCCGTCCACCCACCTTCCCACCATAGGGGGAGGTGCGAAGCCCCTGTGGACAGAACGGGGTGGGCACGGAGGGGCACCATAGGTTCCTCCACAACCAACGGTGGGCACCATAAGCCTACCTTCACCAATGGAGGTACGCCATATGTCCTCCACTCTTTGATTCCATTAGTGCAAAATTCAGTGAACCTTTCAATTTGATACTTCAACCTCTCTCCAGTCTGGGCCGCGATCGGGACTTGTATCCCCTGCCGGCCGTCCATTGCCTCCACGTAGACTTCAGTGAATTCATGGAACTTGGGAGGGGGAGGGTAGGGGGGTTTGACGTGTCCCTTCTCTATGGTTCTGCTGCCCTGTCAGGCTCCTTCAGGTAGTTTGATTATGCTGCCGTGTCAGGCTCCTTCAGGTAGTTTGCATCTACTCCGTAGGTCCCTACGGCCACAACCGTTCGGCCGCCATGACGGTTGGCTACCGCTTGCAGCGCCATTGCAGGGAAGATTCTCGCGATGTTCGTCGTGATGGCCGTCGCGCGGGTTCCCGGGAGCGGAGGAGCAGAAGCTGGAGCCACCATAGGGCACGGCCACGGGACACGAGTTCGGGCCACCATAGGGCCCGTGACATGGAACGGACGCCTGCCCACCACAGGGGCGGCGGCCGCTCCAGGAGCCACCATACGGCTCCGTCAAACCTACTGTGCCCATTATGCGGTACCCGCGGTCACCTTGCTGTTGAGTGTCCGTCGGCGGCCAGTCCTGCAAGCCCGCCGAAGTCCGCGTCCGCACCGCATCTCCCGATTCTACTTACGTCCGAGGGCGCACAGAGGTCGTGAAGCCGCACAGCCACCACCTCGTCCGCGCGATGTTGACACGACTCCTCAGGCACTGCGGCCAGATCCTTGAGGTCCCACCGTGCATCCTCGCGCAGGCAGTCCATGTGTGGAGCGTCCGCCCAACCAGCTTGAAAAAGCCAAAAGCATCATTGACCAGCTGTCCGACGATGATTTGAAGCACCCCGTCTTCGATGACGTCCACGCCGGGGCCCGGATCCTACAAATCGCGCACGGCCTGCCACCGAATTTCCACCCCGACCTGACCTTCGGCTCGGAGGAGTTCATGGAAGCCCGGAAAAAGTGTAATGCTGAGATGCTTCGGCGTTGCACTGTCCTCTGCACCGCGAAGGTGAGGAAGGACATCAGCCAGAACGCCGACGATTTCTGCCCGTGCACCATGCGGTCGCAGGCCCGTGAGAATTTGCGGAAGCTCATCCCTTACGTGCTTCTTGATTCCGACACCTTCAACATTTCTGTGTTTCTCCATTGGATTCACAGCCACAGCCGGTAGCAGTGTGCAGAGTACGGGACCCAGGACGAGTCGCTCCCGACAATGATGCGCAAGGTTGCTGCTTCCATCGCCGACCCTGGCCAGGCCCACATGGAGGTCGACGCAGCGATACCCGAGTCCAAGCCGGCTTCGTCAAGGGCGACATCGGCCCTCGCCCCGAAACGCGCGGCCGACAGCAACCAGGCCCTCAAGTTCACGCTCGAAGACCTGAATGATTTCCACGCTCAGCGCCTGCACCAGTCAAGGGGCCTGAAGCCCATCGAATGGGCCTTGGACGAGAAGACCCCTCGCGAGGACGACCCCCCAGCATTGCGACACAGGCCCCAGGGCCACCGCAAAGCAATGGGCGAAATTATTGGGCAGAAGACCAAAGGCGGCAAAGGCGGCAAGAAGAAGCTGCCTGCGAACATCCTGACGGTCTTCAAGGAGAAGGTCGACAATCTCGGCCTGGAGTTTGACGGATCGAAGATTGGAGACATCGCTCAGTTGCTTGCCGCCGCCAGGGCGCGAGCCTCCAACCATGGCCAGCGACTACAGGCCCGCGCGCGGGCGCAAGAGGACGGCGCACGCGGTGGGGCTTGGGATTTGCATGATGACGGGATGCTTCGTGCATCTCGTTCACTTGATATCCGGCGCAGCCTCCTATCCACGCCGACATTGGTCCGCCGTTCTCTGGAGAGTTTTGGAGTGGAAGTGCATCTTCGCCCTCCATTCGATCATCCCCCCATCACGCCTGACTTTTTCATGGCATCCACCGCGCAGTTCTCCAGCGCATATCGTTCGCTCGCGTCGCCCCTGCCAGGCCCCGCGCGGCCCCCATCGGATAATTGCTCGGCGCCCGAGTTCGCGGCGCATCTGATTTGGCGCCCTTGCCGCGAAGTCTTCTACATCGGGAAAACAATCAATTTCAGACAAAGGGCCCGTTGTCACCTTCATTTTTTCTTCGCCCAGGCTCGCCCCGCCAGCAACCGCGCATGGCCCTGCTGGCTGCCGCGCGGCGGGGTCCGATCCGCGCGGCGGCGTCGCTATGCTTCACGCCAATCGCCCGGGCAAGTTCGGACGAGGAGCTCTGCGGCCCAGGTGGCGCGCGTGGCAGTTGGCGTGCGCAGCGTTCTCGGGAAGCCGCAGTCTGGCCAACTTCGTCGACTCATGTTCACAGTCTCAACGGGCGAGTTCTTCGCAGTCTGGCACCGCGTTCATAGACGCATGGATGGCAGTCCCCGCCGAATGGGAATGGCATTCTTGGATCGGGTACGGCGATTCCGTCGCTGGCCAACTCCACGCTCAACGATGCGCATTACCCCACCGTGGCTTCCTGGTGAAGCCGCCAGCGATGGAGCGAGCTCGCAAGTGATTGTCAGATGTGATTGCGCACGCTCGCGGACGTGGATTTGCAGCCCCCCATCCCGCTTCGAGGGGCCTCCGACTGGGCGTCGCCCAGGTGTCCGCCCTCACGATCAGGGGCATTCTCAGAAACGCACCGAAGTTCTACCGTCGGTTTCACGAACCAGACCCGCGGCCCTGCGCCTGCTCGTATTTCCCAGACCCCCCATCGCGCACTGTCTCCAGATGGCTGCCTTCATACAGTCGCCCCGCAGGGCTCTTGGCCGTGGCCTACTGACCACGCGAGGCCCCGACAGACACCGCCCCGCGCGTCTGTGGCCCCGCACCGCGCGGCCGCGGCATCGCGGCGCGCCGCAGACGCGAAGGCAGTCGCGAAAGCAACAGGCATTCCTATGGAGGAGGGCCCTGCGAGCGCCATTAGCTCCCGCGTGGCAGACCCCCCGCTGAGCTCGGCCGCGCCCTGCGCGCTTGGCCACGACGCGGTGCGCCGCGAGGACATCGTTAGCATGCGCGCGCTCTTGGGCGGATTGGTGATTGAGGAGTTGCAGCATACCCGTCGGGTTCTCGCTGCGGAATGCCCCCGCAGGGTTCGACTTCCGGGGCGAGCGATCTTCGGGGCCGATGGGCAGGAACATCATGTTGAAAACTATCCGGAGCTCACGGTCGAAGCAGTTTTGGGGCGAGTTGCCGCCGCCCCTGGCTCGTCGGCAGGAATCCAGCCAGCGAGGATCAGCAGAGCATCCCGCTGGAGGATGGCTGAAGCCAGCGCCCCGAGTGAAATGCTCGAAAAGCCGGACGACTGGCGGCCCATAGTCAATCGCTCTCGGCGGCCAACGGTTTGCCTTGACACGCCGGCCTCCCGCGCTCGAGGTTGGATCAGCTCGGTGCCCCTGCCCAGCCGCGCCCACGTTGACATCGACCGCGCGGGCGCGGCCATCGACTTGATCGAGGAATCCCCCCAGCGCGCGCCCTTTACACCTGTCGGGGGGTCGGGGGCGGACGTCGAGAGCTGCTCCGCCAACGCCCGACGCGCACTTGTTCGTGGAGTCTGGGCCTCCTATCGTTCAGCAGCCTCCACCTCGACACAGGCCGCGCGCGTCGCGCGCCCGGGTAAAAAAAGCGGTCTCCACGGAGGGCCGCATCCCGCCCCGCATCCATGACCGCCGCGTCGCGCTGTCGTTGGACGATATCGAGTGCCAAATCTCCCACCACCCCGAGACTGGCCTCTTCCTGCCAGGAGCGCTCGTCGGCAAGGCAGTCGAGGGATTGGCGATGGGCTCTCCTCCGGGCAGCGCTTTGACGAGGATGGCCCTCGCATTCCTAGACATTCAGCACCACTGCGCGCCGCGTGGCCCAGCGCCGCCGTCGCCGGGGGCCCGGGGCCGCGCAAGCCCACGGACGCTCAATGGGATCGCGGCGATCGTCTTAGAAATTCGCCACATGGATGACTGCGTAATGTTGCAGAAGGGACCCCCTTCATTATCCTCTGGGGACATCGAACGCATCTCCGTCGCGCCGGGGGGGTCGGCGCGGCGACGCCGCCCGTTCCCGATGGAGGTCGACGCCAGCGTCACGTTTGCTGGCGTTGATTTGGCGCCCCAGCTCGACGGCGCGGCCCGCGCGCGCCCATCCACCGAATCGCTCGGGGCGGGCTCAGCGCGCGCGCCGGTTTTCGGCCGCGCCCCCACGTCTATGAAACGAGGGCTCGCACTCGGAGCGGTGGCCAGGATGCGGGACTACACCCGCCCGGTTGACTCAATGGCGGAGGTCTTGGATTCGCCCGCGCGGCACCTGCGCGGGGCCGCGAACTACCCAACGGAACTGTTGGAGAAGTGGGTTTCTGAGGGGCTGAGCAGGGCTTCGCGCGCGTAGAAGACAACCTGTCGCTGTGGCGCTGGGCGGTGATATGGAATGGGTGCCAAGTCCTCGGGGGGCTTCACTTTGTCTTGCCCACCCCATCCTCCCCCCTCCCGCCCCTCCGCCTCCCCCTGCTCCGCCCCCCCCCCTTCCGCCTCCCCCCGGGGTGGGGTGGGGCTTTCTGGGGGCCTTCGATCCCGGCGCGTTCGTGCATCCGTGAAGGCATCCAGACTCTGTCGTTGCTTGTTCGGGTTCGCCTCCGAGGTGATGGGCGACTGCGGCGCAAGTTAAGAACATCGCGTGTCTACGTACAAGCCCGTGTAACTCCGCTAACCCACGTAGTGGGATTGTGAGTCCCCGAAGATGGTGTTAACAATCTTGCCCCCCCCCGGGTTTTCTCCCCTACCCCGGTCTTAAGTAACATTCGGTGGGGCACCTTGGGATGGGACGGGACAGAGAAGGGTGATATTACTTATCGACATAAATCACCACCACCCCTGGCGTAGTACGTACGACGCCGGGGGGGGGGCGGCCCGTCCACCCACCTTCCCACCATAGGGGGAAGTGCGAAGCCCCTGTGGACGGGACGGGGTGGGCACGGAGGCGCACCATAGGTTCCCCCACAACCAACGGTGGGCACCATAAGCCTACCACCGCCAATCGAGGTACACCATAGATCCGTCATTCCTTGAGATCATTAGTTCAACACTCAGTGAACCTTTCAATTTGATACTTCAACCTCCTTCCAACAAATCCACGCGAATCTCCGAAAATTGATCTCCGGTGATGCATGTGTTTTCCTGCGCCGATGACTTCAAAGTCCCGCAGGCATCACCGAACGGCCTGTATGGGCCTCCAAGGGGCGGGGGGTGGGAGGACGAAAGGGTTCCCGCAGGAGGAGCCACCCTTGACCGAAGCCATTCGCGCGATTCTTGCTTCTGTCTGCCCCTTCTGTCCTTTCCAGTTGACCATCGAGGCCTCGCCTCTAGGACTGGGAGGAAATGGGGGGGGGAAACCAGAGGGGGGGGGAAGCATCGACCCCCGATCGCCCATCCTTTGCCGATTGGGCCTGAATGCCCTGTCCCGCCCAGGAACCTTCAGTTTCGTTCTCGGGGGCCTATCGCCGATGTATCAGCGATGCATCGTCGATTCCCAGGTCAGTCCCTTCCTTTCGGCTCCCCCTGACCAGTGGGGGCCCGCTCCTGGGGCCCAACGGCGAATCCGTGCCTAGTTCTTCCGAGGGACCCCTGGGGCGTCCGGTTGCTTCCTGGCGCCGCCTCAACCCTTTCTGAGGCCTCCTGGGTGCTCCTGCATCATTCCGGAGCCTCTTGGAATCTTCGGCGTCCTTTGGGAACGCTTGGGGTCGCCTGGGGCCTCCTGCGGCTTCTCGGGGCCTCCTGGAGCTGTTCAAGGGTTCCTGCTTCAGGGGGGGAGCCCTCTTAGGCCACCCACCATTGCCTGCCGACAGAATCCGCTCCAGGCTGCGGTCCCCCCCTTGCAATGCGATGTGGCGTCGCCTGAGCATTTCGGCTGTTTTCTAAGAAGCCATGCGCGAGGCCCTAAAAGTGAGGATTGCTTCGAGGATGGGAGCCTTCCCGTTGAGAAAGGGAGCGCGGTGAAGTTTTAACAGTGACCACGCTGTCGCACCTGAGATCCAAAACCGTCCCGGGCGCCCCGCTACGCGAATCGCGGTCCTGCAAGGTACGGTGCGATGTGCCCTCTCCCCGCTGCCCCGCTGGACCCCAGGAGGATGTTTGTTTTTCGTTCTCGCTGGTGAGAAACACTTCCCCCACCCCTTCGGCGGTGACGGAGAGCAGGTGGCTGATTGGGCTGGTTGGCTGACGGGTTGGCTTGGTGGCGGGGTGTCTGGTTGGGCTGGTTGGTTGGGCATTGGGCGGGGTGACGGGGGGGCTGTTTGAGCGCGTTTGCTGACAGGTTGGCTGGGTGGCGGGGTGGCTGGTTGGGTTGGCTGGTTGGATGGGTTGGGTTGGCAAGTTGAGCTGGCTAGGGCAATTTGTTTCCACTTCATTTCCCACTCACAGCATCCATCCTAGTACCAACCGTTATATGATGAACGACTGGCGAGAACAATACTTTCGACTAATTGCTTCATTCCCGAGTTCACGTGCGTGGTTAAGGTTCTCCTGCGCAGCAGCCCCGCCTCGCAGCAGCCCTGCTGGTCGCCTCATTGGCGCATCTGCCAGAAGCCCTGTCGCGTGGCCCCAACTGCAGCTCCTGTAGGCTCAGCCGCCCTATCCCCGGCAGCCTCGCCGGACGCCCGCCGTGGCCCCGACAGCCGGGGTATGGTGCTGCATCACTTCGGCTGGTGGCGTCAGTAGCTCAGCAGTCTCTGGCATAAGTTGAACTCCCCCCGGCAGCACTGCAATCCCACAGCCCGTTTCTCAGCAGTTCAGCAGGGCTCTTGCAGCATTTTTCCGCCGCGAACTATTGCGGCCGACCCCACTGTGGGCTTGGGCTGCCTGCATCCGTTAGCCCGCCTTTGCAGCAAAGCCTGTCGCGCCCCGGGCCTTCTGACGAACACCTTGGTGCCGCCCGCCTGTGTGGGCTCGCTCGCCTCCAGTGCTGGTGCGACTTGTCTTCGTTTTCTATGTTGCACCTTGCGCCACGGCCTTGGGTGTGGCCGCGATGCCGCCTGGCGTCCACTGCCAGGCCGCGTCAGCACAAGCTAGCCGACCGTCCGCTCCAGTCGAAGGTCTTCGTGTTATGGTGCCCCCCCTCCTCCTTCGCCCTCCGCGGCCGCACCCCGCCTCGGTCCCCCTTTAGCCACCAGACATCTAGTGCCTGCCATAGCCCGGCTTACTAGAGCGCGCGTGCGGATCGCCTTTGCCGCGCTGCGACGTAAAAAGTGCGTGGTCGAGATTGGCCCTGGGTGGTTGGGGGCACGGACAGTTCACAACCTTTCGACCTCCAGTTGATGGGGTTGCCGGATTTTGTGTTTGAAGCGTTTCTCTTACAACAAGGACACTGGATGCCCGCAGAAAATCAAGAAAGCCGTCAAGTATGTCGAAAAGCTCACGTTCGAACGCGGTTGGTTGGTGGACAAGCTGCAGCCCCAGGAGTATCAGCTCACTGCCGTGATCTGCCATTTGGGCGAGTCTGCCAACGGCGGCCATTACAACGCAGCAGTTAGATACAATTCTGAATGGTTCATGTACGACGATGCCCTCGTACGTCAGATGACTTTAGCAGAAGTTATGAATCAGCAGTGGACCGCATACCTACTTGTGTACCAATGTCATGACAAAGTTGATATAAGACCATGAGAGGTCCCCAACTCACCGAGTGACTGGCTTTGGTGTACAATTTTGCCGCGCCTCCAGCGAACTGAATATATTTCTCGCCGTATCACCCTGACTCGTTTGATGTGCGTGGTCCAAAAAGGAGCATCCATCTAACCGCCCATATGCGCAAGCTCTTTGCCAGCGACCACACGCTCAAATATTGCGCCGGCCGTGCAGCAGCCGACGGCGTGTGGGCTTACGAGGGCTTGGGTGGTGAGTCAACGAATCCGCGCTGGATTCTTTTAGGATGAAGAGTCCTCCTCTTCTTTCCCTCTCCTCCATCCCTCTTCCTCTCTGATCCTTTCACTTCTCCCTCATGCTCCTCATGGTCCTCCCTCTGGCTACGGTCCACCTCTTCTTCCTCCTCCTTCTCGTCCCCCTCCCTGTTTTCCCATCCCTTTTTCTCATGAATAACTCACTTCTGTCGCACCACCAAACGTGTCGGCAAGGCGGGCCGGGCGTTTCGCCTGACAGTTCCACGCCATTTGCGACCTTGCATATTGAAATTCGCAACAGCCTTTAGGGCGGAGGTGGCCATGTTCAAAACGTCTCTCGCGCTAGCGCCGCGCAGGGCGCCTCCTTGTCAGAGTAGGTGGGTCTCGGTTTAACGCCTCGGCCTTTCGTGTTCTGAAAAGCTTGCAACTGTTGAAGGGAATATGGCCCGGTCCTTGTCAAAGGAAATCTTTCGTTCGAGATTTCAGTAAACCCACAGACGATGTAGAAATGTGAACAGATGCAACAGCTGCACGGATGAAGGGCTCCTTTTAAAATTGCGCAAGTATTCGTTGGAGGTGGCTATAAGGTAGTTGCAGGGCCAAAGGCGTGAACAGATGCAGCATATGCATAGATGCAGAGCGGTTCTTTCTCAACATGCGGGTTGCGCTGGAGACTTCCTCAAGGGTTACACAGACGTTGGCGGACCTTTGTCGAAAGGGGGTTCTCGTTAGACACCCATTTGGATTGTATGGTCATGCCGTATGGGCGTTCCTTCTTACACGATGGAAGGATACAAGGCTTTTAGCTCCGTTCCAAAGCGGGGCTCCCGCCTGAATGGCAGGCTCATAATTAGTACGCTGGTCGTTCAAGTGGGCGCTTCCTGAAGTGGAAAATAAGGCATGTAGGGAGATATGAGGAGGGGACGAAGGCCTGGAAGATGTATTGCAGTTGCTCCTAATAATCTTCCTCTTCGTCCTCTTTGTCCTCCTCTTAGCTCTTCGTCCTCCTCCTTTTTCTTTCTCTTCCTCTCCTTGGCGAGAGGAGTCGAGCTTGTGTTGGTCCGCGTGGATTTCTTTGATGGGCGCTGGACTCTCCTGGCGGCGCCTCCAGACTGCACCTGGCGCGCTCTGTGCGTTAGGGAGGGGGGCCCAGCGCCGATCTAAGAAATTTGCGCGGACCTCTGAAAGTTTGTTTGTATGTTCTGTTCTCATTGTTTCGAAAGCAGCCCAGCACGGCACTGCGTGTAGAACTCGGGGGGTCCATCGCCGTTCAAACAAAAAAAATTGCGCAGACCTCCGAAAGTTCATATTTATGCTGGTGGTGCTTCCTCCAGTAGTGGGAAAACAGCGGCGGAGGCACCCAAACGAAAAGCAGGGCGGGCGGTGAAGGGCGTCCGGCTGGTCGGGCGCCGCTCGAGCGGACGCTCCGCTGGTTTTGCCAAGCAGGGCCCAAAATATGCTCGCACTGTTGAACCGATGAGGCTGGAGGAAGCACTCTGGAAGTGAAAGGTTTTCGGAGTGGTTTTGCGCAGCTGCGCCTCACCGGGAGCGTTCCCGGGGTGCCCGAGTCGCCCCAAACGGCGGCCAGAGACACGTTTTACGACCCGAGAGCTAGACAATTTCGCGTCACCCAGGTCATCCCCAAGGAGCGCGAAGATCATCGAGTTTCGCGCGTCGCGGCCTGGTCTGGAGTGCTGCCCTTCTCGAGGGCAGAGGCACGAGGGGACGAAGATGACCGCGCATCGCTAGGGGCGCCATGCGCGAAACTAGGTGGCCTAGATCACCGACGGCTGGATCCTCCGAAGTTTGGGCCTATTCGACCCAGATCGCGCGAATTCGGTCCACCCAGTGCGAATCGCTAGATCTTGATTCGCGTGTCTTTAGTCGGCCTTATTCGGATGCACCCGCTTCCCCCTCGTTTGTGGATGGAAAACTACCGATACTGCTACTCCCCGGCCTTTTCCCGGGGTGCATTCGAGGCAAGTTCAGCCGTGGTAGCCAGGGACGGGTAGCGGTACCAGTATTTTGTCTTTGCAGTTTGATCTCTGGCGTTCCCTCCAGACTCATTCGGTTTTTAGATTCGTCATGCTCGAATTCGGCCGATTGCAGTTCGCTCGCTCCCTCTCTCAGAGATCGGCTCGCCTGGGTAGAGTACTTAGCAAGCGCGACCCGAGTGCGCGGAACCGAACATCTGCAACAAATCTCCGGTGGGTATCTCTTTGCTTTTCGCTCGGGTACCTCGTGGGGCTTTCCTTCGCGCGCTGCCGAGAAAGAAGCTGATGTTGCGCTCACGTCAGGATGACTTTACGCGGCCCAGAAAGCAGCTGGTGCGTTCAGGGTGCTTCCCCCAGTTGCATCCCGCGCGCAGGTTTTCAGGTTTGGATGTCCTGCTACGGTGTATTTCGGGCGCTCCAGCATTGCAGTTTCAACACCAAATCTCCACACACATCAGGGCTAAAGGGTATTCCCCTATCTATCAAGATTGCATGTAAGTCCCTACGGAGTGACTCAGTCACGGGGGGGTCGGGAACATCAGATTCAGTATTGAAAAATTGCCTGGGGGCGGAGATGTTGCGAAGAGTTGGTTGGACATGTGATTGAGATGTTTTGACGGTTTCTCTTGATTGTTCCAATCGATGGATACTCATTGACTAACCAAGCATTCGGATAATACAGCATCACCCCCTCCTTAGCCTTTGAGAGTTGACTATCCCTGGCCAAGACAAAATTTGTCGGGGGAAAGGGGTGGCGAGGCCGAACTTCATTATCGCCGGGGAGAGTACAAATCGAAGTAGTTATCAATGTCGAGTATCAGCACTATCACGAACGAGCGGCAGGGCTATTGAGTTCTCATCATTTACATGTTTCCGAATTCACGAACATATCATCGTACATCGAGTTGCCGGGAGAAACATGTATTATCCACCCCGAACCCCGAAATTACCCCCACCTTTCTATTATCGGGTGCATAGGGGTATCGGCATTGTTGGGAAATGTTGTTGGAGAACATGCCGATACAGAAGGTCCTCTAGGTGATGTCCGAAATTCTTATCCACGCTTTGAGTTTGCCCGTGGTAGTTTCCAGGGTCGGAGGTTATTTGGGTCGTTGGTTGGGCGATTTCCCAGTATCTGTGATTCAGCTGGCAATTTCGAGTGGGCAATGTAGAGGCAAGGATTCATAATAGATGTCGTGGGCATCTTCTGTATTGCAACATGGTGTCTAGATGCCGTTGGAGATGAATGGATGCCGCCGGTGATTATGTGAAAAAGTTGTGGCCCTAACCACATTGAGAGCGCGGTTAATGATATTCGGGGATGTTCGGGGTGAACCCTTGTAGTTTGGAGTTGTTTTCTTCGTTTTCACGGGAAGGGGGGGGCAGGCGAGGTTGCCAGGGTAGACCCAGTCCAATCTAATCCGTAAGAGCTTCGCCCCCTGCCGCCAGCTTTCGATAATGGGCAACGCAAGAGCGTAATCATGAGGCCTTGGCGCCGCTGTGAAACAGCGCCGGGACTTCACGCGAACACGACGAGTAATCGGCGAAAGAAATTGAGATTATGATGAGATTGTTGAATTCGGAGTTGTACTTCGAGCTTGCTCGCGTATGTTGTGCAAACGATGCTTTCTACGAAGTATTGAAATGTTGCAAATCCCGTGAAGGGTGCCACCTGATTTCCAGACATGCGGCACATCCCGTGTGTTTTCGACCTTGGCCCTGCCGATCTGCACGAGGACCGCCACCGAATTTCAGAACGTGGCAAATCCTTTGTGTTTTCGGGCCCTGGCCCCGCCGATCTGCGTGAGGGGGGGGCGCCCAATTTCAAAACATGTGACGATTTCCCGTTGTTTTTTTTCCGACCCTGACCCTTGCCGATTTGCAGGAGGGGTGCCACCGAATTTCAGAAAGTTGCAAATCCCTTCTGTTTTTGGACCCTGGCCCCGCCGATCTGCGCGACGGGTGCCACCGACTTTCAGAAATCTGGCAAATCCTATGGGTGGGGGGTTGGAGGAAATCGATGAAATATATTGGGGTTCCCAACTTACGCCCTCCCCGTTGGAGCCTCCACAATCGCGTCTTCGAGCCCTCTGGGGGCGCTACTGGAGCGCTCTTAGGCGCTCATGGGCCCGCCTTGGGGCTTCGGAGACGCGAATATAGCATGATTCGCATTGGTTTATGGCTTCGGATGCGCGAGTGGCGCGTAAATTATGAGTTCGGGGTCGCGCGTGTAGCGCAATGCACGCAGGTCTATGGCTTCGGGGGCGCGAATATTTGCATTGTGTGCGAGGGCTTATGGCATCGGGTACGCGACGATTCCGCAATTTACGAAGGGGGTCTGGCTTCGGGGTCGCAACGGTAGCGTAATTTACGCCGACGACCCATGGCTTCGGGGGCGCGAATTCTAATTAAGCTGCAATGGTTGAATTGCATCGGGAACACAAATATTGCATAATGTATTAAGGCTTATGGCTTTGGAGACGCGAGCAGAATGTAATTGACGGGGGTTTATGGCTTCGGAGAGGCGAATATCGCATGATTTGCAAGCGTTTGTGGCCTCGGGGACGCAAGTATTGCATAATTTCCCAGGGCTTATGATTTCGGGGACACGAATACGGCGCATTCTGCGAGGGTGCATGGCACGTGGGAAGCGACTATTGCCAATTATTGCGTCATTCACGAGACCTTATGGCTTCGGGGACGCGAATGTCGCGTAGCTTACGAGGGTTCATGGCCTCGGGGGCGCGAATTACATGCATTTGAAAGTTTCCCACGCCCCCCCCCCCCTCCCTCCGGGAAATCAGAGCACGCGACTCGGGCGCGGCAATCCGGGCGCTCTTCGGCCCCCCCCCCCCTTCGCGCGCGTTCAATGACAATTAACCATTGACCGTCGGAAAGAAAAAGTGGAACTATCACATTGGGAACTGGAAACTGGAACTGGCGCAAGGAACAGCAAACCCTCGCCCTACAGCCCGGTGGCCCCGCAAGGGGGCCGGCGGATTTCAGGCGCATCGTTCGCGCGCTTTCTCAGGCCCCCCCGCTTCCCCGATGCGTTCAGCGATGGCGTATCTGCCCGCCCGCTGACCCGCTTGGAATTTTGGACCGTTCGAGCTAATCGCACCCTGTGGATGGCATGTTGCACATATGTGTTCGCACGCGTGCGCGCGCGCACCCGCTGCTGTTTTGCGCCAGGCAACTTCTGATTCCATGTCTCACGAAAAAGAGGCCCCCCTTTTTCGCCACTGCAGCGTTGAAGCAGCCAGCTCTAGCAAAGGAGTTCGCGAACACGTTCAAGACAGAGATGAGGGCGCAGACCGCCCACGAGTCGGCGGACTCGGAATTGTCGGGGCTTGTTGAAGCGCCCCGCGCTTGCGAGTCTAACGCGCCAGACAAAGTCAAGAGCACGAAGAGGCCATGGATCCAACAAGGTACGCTTAACTTGATCGCGGCTGGCGCGGGGCCCTGGGCGCGCGACGACGGAGCAGAACAACGGCGGCCACGCAAGTTTGTTCGCCAGTCCGCCAAGAAGGACAAAATAGCATGGTGGAACAATATCATACGGAGCAGGACCTGGAAGGACTTGGAGGTGATCCGGAAGCCGAGGAGGCCAGGGTTTACACTGCGTATTAACGTCTGGGGGCCTCGCCACGGTTCCAATCGGGCCCCGCCAGTCGGCTTGGCTACGATCCTTTGTAATTACTCACTGCGTGGAGCTCCCCATATGTGCATCTCATGTTTTATGTCATGCCGCAGTGAGCGTCTGTTCATGAGCGCTCGATTATCATGGCGCGCCCACATGGGCGACAGGGCCGGCGAAGACGAGCGAATCCAAGTGCGAGCGAGTGAGTATGAGTCATCAGTATGGCGGTTCCCCTTAGGATTGCTGAAACCAGCGCCCCGCCTGAGACATCCCCACAATCTGTTTTGAAAGCCAGGGATGTTGGGCTTGAATAAACAAACGAACCGCCTGCGACATCCCCACGAAATGGCCGCGAACGGGCCCGTGCAAACACCCTTGGCGGCTCCCTTTAGGAGTGCTGAAACCAGCGCCCCGCCTGAGACATCCTCACAATCTGTTATGAGAGCCAAGGATGTTGGGTATGACAACGAGCAAACCGCTTGAGACATCCTCGCAAAACGGCCGCGAACGGGCCCGTGAAGACACCCCTGGCGGTTCCCCTTAGGGGTGCTGAAACCAGCGCCCGCTCGAGACACCATCGCAATCCATTCTGAAAGCAAAGGATGTCGGGCATGAAAACGAGCAATCTGGTTTACACAACGTATTAGCGTCTGCGGACCTCGCAGCGGTTTCAACTGGTCTGCGCCAGTCGGCTTGGCTACGATCCTTCGTACAACACGTGGGATTTGCATCGCGACGGCAAGATTTCGGGCCTGCCGATGCCGCGATCCCTCGTAAAACATGTAGGATTCGCGTCGCGACGGCTTGCGCGGAGCGCTTGTCGGGCCACCCCGAAGGCGCTTCCGCTCGCGCAGGCTCGCACGGAATGCTTGCCGGGCCGCTCCAGAGCCGCGCCCGCTCGCGCAAGCTCACGCGGAATGCTTGTCGGGCCGCTCCGGAGCCGCTCCTGCTCGCGCCGGCTCGCGCGGGGTGCTTGTCGGGCCGCTCCGGAGCTGCTCCCGCTCGCGCCAGCTCGCACGGAATGCTTGTCGCGCCGTTCCGGAGCCGCTTCCGCTCGCGCCGGCTCGCTCGGAGCGTCGGAAATGCTTCGGCGCGCCCATCGGGCGCTCGCGCAAGCTTGCGCCGGGCTCGCATACATCGTTCGGCATGGTATCGTTTCATTGTCTTTCGCAATGACACCATTCGAGCTTGCTCAATGCGTGGTGTTTTCCGTCTTGACACAACGCATTAGCGTCTGCGGGCCTCGCGGCGGTTTGAGCTGGCGCCAGCTATCGCCGAGAGCGCTTCCGCGCGTGCCCGCTCGAAGATCGCGCCTCCTCCCGGAAGGGCGCCACAGACGGCGCCGTCGGCCTCGCCCCCGCGCCCGCTGCGGCCGCGGCCCACGCCCGGCGCGACGCCCGGCGCTTTCTGGGCGCTATTTCCGAGCCCCGCTGCGGCCGCGGCCCACGCCCGGCGCGGCGCCCGGGCCACCCCGAAGGCGCTTCCGCTTGCGCAGGCTCGCACGAAATGCTTGCCGGGCTGCTCCAGAGCCGCGCCCGCTCGCGCAAGCTCACACGGAATGCTTGTCGGGCCGCTCCGGAGCCGCTCCTGCTCGCGCCGGCTCGCGCGGGATGCTTGTCGGGCCGCTCCGGAGCTGCCCCCGTTCGTGCCAGCTCGCACGGAATGCTTGTCGCGCCGTTCCGGAGCCGCTTCCGCTCGCGCCGGCTCGCTCGGAGCGTCGGATATGCTTCGGCGCGCCCATCGGGCGCTCGCGCAGGCTTGCGCCGGGCTCGCTTACATCGTTCGGCATGGTTTCGTTTCATTGTCTTTCGCAATGGCACCATCCGAGCTTTCTCAATACGCGGTGTTTTTTTCCCCCGTTTTGATGGCTTACACTACGTATAAGCGTTCGCGGGGTTTGCCGCGGTGTGAATCGGATCCCGCACGTACTGCTTGCGTCGGATATCCTTCGGCGCGCCCATCAGGCGCTCGCGCAGGCTTGCGCTGGGCTCGCTTCGGACCCGCTTCGAAGCGGCACGATTCTCGGACCCGCTTCGACGCGGCGCGCGGTACCACAGACGGCGCCTTCGGCCTCGCCCCCGCGCCCGCTGCGGCCGCGGCCCACGCCCGGCGTGGCGCCTGGCGCCTCCTGGGCGCTATCTCCGAGCTATCTTTGAAGGGCGCCACAGACGGCGCCTTCGGCCTCGCCCCCGCGCCCGCTGCGGCCGCGGCCCGCGCCTGGCGCGGCGCCTGGCGCCCTCTGGGCGCTATCTCCGAGCTATCTTCGAAGGGCGCCACAGACGGCGCCTTCGGCCTCGCCCCCGCGCCCGCAGGGTTTAGGGTTTAGGGTTTAGGGTCTACTAGGCGTGGCCACGAGTACACCTGGACCGCGAACCCACCTGCGGTGGCCGTCACTCCCACCCGCAAGCCACCCCACCATAAAGATCATCTCTCCCCTCGTTCTAACCACATCGAATCCCACGACTTTGCTACAGCTGTCATAGCACAGCTTGGGTCCGCAAAAAGTGGGGACCTCTATGTGCGCGTCGTCTTTTCCAGTTACTTGCCCTGGGCCTATCCCGCCACTGTGCTATAGCATGGCATAGCATAGCATGGGCTCCAAAAAGTTGAGACCCTATGTGTTTTGTCACTGTCACTTACCCTGGGCCTATCGAATATTAATTTAAATTGTAAACCGAAATGGTTTGGAAAGTTACCCGCGGTTCCCGCCCTCCACTTTCCCTAGCAAATAATATAATTCGGCGCGCACGCGCCTCGTGGCGCGCGGCATCTGCTTCACCATCCTCTATTAAAAACGTGGCGCGGCGCACATCGCCATGCGAAGCTAATTCCTAAACTCGCACGATCCTACACTAGAAATGTGGCGCGGGCCACATCCCGCGGGCGCGGCCGAAGGGGGCGAACTCCTTGCCCTCCGCGATCCCTTATTAAGAATGTAGCGCGGGGCGCATCGCAATGCGAAACTAATTCCTAAACTCGCGCGATCCGTTATTGAAAAGGTGGCGCGGGCCTCATCCCGCGCGCGCGGCCGAAGGGGGCGAACTCCTTGCCCTTCGCGATTCCCATTAGAAATGTGGCGCGGGCCACGTCCCACCCGCGACCGCACGCGACGCATGCGGCGCGGGGCACACCCCGCCCACGCGGCGCCCGCTCGAGGGCGGCGCGCGGCCAACCTGGCCAGCTTGGGGCAGCCTAGGGCAGCTTGGGGAAACCTGGGCCAGCCTGGTCAGCCCCAGAGGATGTTGGCCGCTTGGGCAGCCTGGGCCAGCCCGGCCAGCCTGGGACAGCCTCGCCAGCCTGGGTCAGCTTGGGGCAGCCTGGGCAGCCCGTGCCAGCCTGGCCAGCCTGGGCAAGCCTGGGCAGCCTGGTGCAGCCTGGCCCAGGCATGCCCAGGCTGCTGCGTCGATGGTAAGCCTCGCGCGTTATGTGTATCTGCGTATGTAATGGGAATCCAGGGTGGGTGGGTATTAGCACCACGGCAGTGTAACATCGAGTTCAGTTGGTTGCGACATGCTTTCCTTCTTGGTTTCTAACTTTATAAAAATTAAACCCTGACTACTACAAAACCGCGTGTTATGCAAACCCGCTCCATCTATTGCAAAAACTATAATTTCCTGCACATGCGTGCAGAAACTCTTGTATTTTCCATTACAAAGTGCCCAGTCCCCGTTGCGATCCGGTTCCATCTATTGCAAAAATATAGCATGTCCTGAGCATGCGTGCAGAATCTCATGTATTTTACATTACAAAGTGCTCGGCCCCCGTTGCGACCCCGTTCCATCGACTGCAAAAAATAGCATTTCCTGAGCACGCGTGCAGAATCTCTTGTATTTTACAATACAAAGTGCGACCCCGTCATGTAAACCGGTTCCATCTGTTGCAAAAAATAGCACTTGCTGCGCATGCGTGCAGAATCTCATGTATTGTACATTACAAAGTGCCCGGCCCCCGTTGCGAGCCCATCCATCTATTTCACAAAATAGCATTTGCTGCGCATGCGTGCAGAATCTCTTCCGGCCGACCCGACTCTTCCCGCCCGTTCGAGCACTCGCGTGCCAACTGGATCGCACATCAGTCGTCGCCGTCGTCGTCGTCGACGTTGTATTCGATGTGGTTCTAACGAGGGGAGAGATGATCTTTATGGTGGGGTGGCTTGCGGGTGGGAGTGACGGCCACCGCAGGTGGGTTCGCGGTCAAGGTGTACTCGTGGCCACGCCTGGTAGACCCTAAATTTTTAATCCTATAATTATTTAACCCTAATTATTGTAAAACCGGCCATTATGCAAACCCGCTCCATCTACTGCAAAAAATAGCATTTGCTGGGCCTGCGTGCAGAATCTCTTGTATTTTACTCTACAAAGTGCCCGGCCCCCGTTGCGAGCCCGGTCCATCTACTGCGAAAAATAGCATTTGCTGAGCATGTGTGCAGAATCTCTTGTATTTTACATTATACAGTGCCCGGTCCCCGTTGCGATCCGCTTATGTAAACCGGCTCCATCTACTGCAAAAAACAACACTTGCTGCGCATGCGTGCAGAATCTCTTGCATTTTACATTACAAAGTGCCCGGCCCCCGTTGCGAGCAGATCTTTATTTTCAAAAAATAGCATTTGCTGCGCATGCGTGCAGAATCTCTTTCGCCCGACCCGACCCGTCCTGTCCGTTTTGCTTTGCCGACCCGTCCCGTCCGTTAGGGTACTCGCGTGCCAACGCCCGACCCGATCCGTCGCGCTCGTTAGGGGCCGTCTGCCCGAAGTCTCGCTTGTATGGGGCACACGGGTGTTGAAGTTTAACAATTCTCTCGGGCGTGTCTCGATTGCCAGCTACCTCTCCACTTCTCTCCGCCTCATCATTTGTCATTCTATGTTTTTCTTGTCAATGCTTTTCTGTGCACACATGTGCGCGTCGTACTTTACTGTTACTTGCCTTCGGCCTATCCGGCCACTATGCTACAGCATGGCATAGCAAGGCATGGGTATTCAAAAAGTGGGGCCCCCTATGTTTTTGTTCACTGTTACTTACCCTGGGCCTATCCCGCCACTGTGTTATAGCATGGCATATCTATTCCTGGGTCCGCAAACAGTCGGGAACCCTATGTGCGCGTTCAGCATGGGTCCCCAAAGTGGGGACCCCTATGTGCGCGGCGAGTTGTCCTGTTACTTGCCCTGGGCCTATCCAGCCACTGTGCTATAGCATGGCATAGCATAGCATGGGCTCCAAAAAGAAGACCCCTTATGTTTTTTTCATTGTTATGTACCCTGGGCCTATCCCGCCACTGTGATACAGCATGACATCATGGGTCCCCGAAAGTAGGCTCCGCCCACCGGACCCGACCCGTTCCGTCCGTTGGGGTCCGCCTGCCCAACTCTTCCTGCCCGTTAGAACTCTCGCGTGCCAACTGGATCGCACATCGTCGTCGTCGTCGTAGACAAGTAACAGTAAAAGACAGCGCACATAGGGGTCCCCACTTTTTGAATACCCATGCCTTGCTATGCCATGCTATAGCATAGTGGCGGGATAGGCCGAAGGCAAGTAACAGTAAAGTACGACGCGCACATGTGTGCACAGAAAAGCATTGACAAGAAAAACATAGAATGACAAATGATGAGGCGGAGAGAAGTGGGGAGGTAGCTGGCAATCGAGACACACCCGAGAGAATTGTTAAACTTCAACACCCGTGTGCCCCATACAAGCGAGACTTCGGGCAGACGGCCCCTAACGAGCGCGACGGATCGGGTCGGGTGTTGGCACGCGAGTACCCTAACGGACGGGACGGGTCGGCAAAGCCAAATGGACAGGACGGGTCGGGTCGGGCGAAAGAGATTCTGCACGCATGCGCAGCAAATGTTATTTTTTGAAAATAAAGATCTGCTCGCAACGGGGGCCGGGCACTTTGTAGTGTAAAATACGAGAGATTCTGCACGCATGCGCAGCAAGTGTTGTTTTTTGCAGTAGATGGAGCCGGTTTACATAAGCGGATCGCAACGGGGACCGGGCACTGTATAATGTAAAATACAAGAGATTCTGCACGCGTGCTCAGGAAATGTTTTTTTTTGCCGTAGATGGACCGGGCTCGCAACGGGGGCCGGACACTTTGTAGTTTAAAGTACATGAGATTCTGCACGCAGGCTCAGCAAATGTTTTTTTTTTTGCAGTAGATGGAGCGGGTTTGCATAATGGCTTTTTTACACTAATTAGAGCTTAATGATTATAGGATTAGAAATTTAGGGTCTACCAGGCGTGGCCACGAGTACACCTTGACCGCGAACCCACCTGCGGTGGCCGTCACTCCCACCCGCAAGCCACCCCACCATAAAGATCATCTCTCCCCTCGTTAGAACCACATCGAATACAACGTCGACGACGACGACGACGACGACGGCGACGACTGATGTGCGATCCAGTTGGCACGCGAGTGCTCGAACGGGCGGGAAGAGTCGGGTCGGGCGGAAGAGATTCCGCACGCATGCGCAGCAAATGCTATTTTGTTAAATAGATGGATGGGCTCGCAACGGGGGCCGGGCACTTTGTAGTGTACAATACAGGAGATTCTGGACGCATGCGCAGCAAGTGCTGTTTTTTGCAGCAGATGGAGCCGGTTTACATGATGGGGTCGCACTTTGTATTGTAAAATACAAGAGATTCTGCGCGCGTGCTCAGGACATGCTACTTTTGCAGTAGATGGAGCGGGGTCGCAACGGGGGCCGAGCATTTTGTAGTTTAAAATACATGAGATTCTGCACGCATGCTAAGGAAATGCTTTTTTGCAGTAGATGGAGCCAGATCGCAACGGGGACTGGGCACTTTGTAGTGTAACATACAAGAGTTTCTGCACGCATGTGCAGGACATTATTTTTTTGCCGTAGATGGAGCGGGTTTGCATAACGAGCGGTTTTATAGTAGTCAGGGTTTAATAATTATAAGGTTAGAGACCAACAAGGAAAGCATATCGCAACCAACTGAACTCGATGTTACACTGCCGTGGTGCTAATACCCACCCACCCTGGATTCCCATTACATATGCAGATACACATAACGCGCGAGGCTTACCATCGACGCAGCAGCCTGGGCATGCCTGGGCCAGGCTGCACCAGGCTGCCCAGGCTTGCCCAGGCTGGCACGGGCTGCCCAGGCTGCCCAAGCTGACCCAGGCTGGCGAGGCTGTCCCAGGCTGGCCGGGCTGGCCCAGGCTGCCCAGGCTGCCCAAGCGGCCAACATCCTCTGGGGCTGACCAGGCTGGCCAAGGTTTCCCCAAGCTGCCCCAGGCTGCCCCAAGCTGGCCAGGTTGGCCGCGCGCCGCCCTCGAGCGGGCGCCGCGTGGGCGGGGTGTGCCCCGCGCCGCATGCGTCGCGCGCGGTCGCGGGTGGGACGTGCCCCGCGCCACATTTCTAATGGGAGTCGCGAAGGGCAAGGAGTTCGCCCCCTTCGGCCGCGCGCGCGGGATGAGGCCCGCGCCATTTTTTCAATAACGGATCGCGCGAGTTTAGGAATTAGTTTCGCATTGCGATGCGCCCCGCGCTACATTTTTACTAAGGGATCGCGGAGGGCAAGGAGTTCGCCCCCTTCGGCCACGCCCGCGGGATGTGGCCCGCGCCACATTTCTAATATAGGATCGTGCGAGTTTAGGAATTAGCTTCGCATGGCGAGGTGCGCCGCGCCACATTTTTAATTGAGGATGGTGAAGCAGATGCCGCGCGCCACGAGGCGCGTGCGCGCCGAATGGTATTATTTGCGAGGGAAAGTGGAGGGCGGGAACCGCGGGTAACTTTCCAGACCGTTCCGGTTTATAATTTAAATTAATATTCGATAAAAGGTTGTTTAGGGTGTTGCCCGCCAAGCGGTGCGGGCGCGCGCACGCATCCCACCCCCACATCAAGATTGTTGGGGGTGGGATGCTGTGTGCGCGCTCGCGTTGCTTGTCCTCCCGCCCCAATCCACCCCGGCTATTCTCTTTTAGGGTTTAGGGACACAGAGAGTTCTTCCCCCCAGCCCCCACTCTTGGGGGTGTCGATCACCACGTCGTCCTACCTGAGAACGCGCAGGCGCTGTAACGCATTGGGGAACAGCCTCCAGGTTTAGTTCGCGCGTTGGGGAACGCCCGACCGGGCGATCTCTTCCGACTCTCGCAGGAGCGGTTCTGCGCGGTGGCGCACGCGCAGCGGTTTGCCGGCCAACGAGGTGTCGTACTTTGTGGCCCATGTTACGCTGGCGACGCCAGAACCGCGCCTGCGCGCTCTTTTTCGATGCCCAGGCGCGCTGGCGAGCGCATATGGCGATTGAAGTAAACTTACGCAGATGCCTCAATCTCAGAAGCGATCATGGTGGGCCACGACAAAGGGGACCAGCTCGCCGGACGCTCCGCGGCTCGCGCGCGCGCGAGGTTCCCGCGCTGACACCACGTCGTCCTAGAGTCTCCGGGGTTCGTTCGCGCGTTGGGGGACGCCCGACCGGGCGACCTTTTCCGATTCTCGCAGGAGCGATTCTGCGCGGTGGCGCACGCGCAGCGCTTTGTCTCGGATGGTGGGAGGGGGAGCTCGAGGGGGCGGGCCTGGCGCCCCCTCGATGCGACGCACCAGGCAGCGCGTCGCGTGCGTCAGCCGGCCGGCCGGCCGGCCGTCCGGCCGTCGAGTGTATTCCTTATCGCTGAATTACGTTGGCGACGCCAGAACCGCGCCTGCGCGCTCTTTTTCGGTGCGCAGGCGCGCTGGCGAGCGCATATCGCGATTGTGGTAAAATTACGCATATGCTTCAATCTCAGAGGGGATCATGTTGCGCCACGACAACGGGGACCAGTTCGCCGGACGCTCCGCGGCTCGCGCGCGCGCGAGGTTCCCGCGCTAGGGACCCCGCGTGGGAGCGCGTTGGGGACTCCGCGTGGGAGCGCCTGGGGAGCGCCTGGGAGCGCGCCCAGGCGCGCTGGGAGCGCCTGGAGAGCCCCTGGCAGCGTTGTCCTAGGTTTTCCGAGGTTCCTGGGGATCTTGCGGTCCCGCTGGCGTTGGGTTCCGGCGTTCGGGTTCTTCTTTCCTGCTACGCAGGTAGCCTGTGGCGTAGCCAGCCTGAGGCGTGGCGTGTGGGCGGTCGAGCTTAACCTCTCCCTTTCCGTAGATCCTTCAGGCGCTCCACTGAACGTTCCGACCAAGGCTCGTATGCGCCTGGGGCATCCCGACAGCGACGCATACTCGAGTTTAGGGCCTGCATTAGCGCAAGCGCGCGCTGGCTGCGATCCCCCCACATCAAGGTTGTTGGGGGGGATCGCTGCCCAAGCCGCGCGCGCCACGGTTAGGCGCACTCCCGCCTCAGACCACCCAGAGCGAAGCCTTTTAGGGTTGAGGGTTTTCTACCCCCCAACCCCCTATCAATGGGGGGCTTCGGAGTGTCGCGCGCAAGCGATCGCCGACGCGGCCGTGGCACTGCGCATCCACGTGAGCACGCGCGTTGGGCTGCCCCTGGCGCAGCATGCCCATGCGTTGCCGCCTTTGCCTTCGGCGCTGGGTTGTGACACTGGGGTGCGAATGCTGGGAAGTGCGCGTGCGGTCGCGGCCGTGGCAGCGCGCGCCCATGCGAGCACGCGCGCAGGGTGCGTGGCGCTGGCGCGTCAGCTCGCCTCGTCGATGAGGCAGCTGTTGCGCCTTCGGCAGGGGGCTTCGCCGTTGAGCTGCCGCTGGCGCAGCAGATCCACAGGGGTCCGGCATTTGCCTTCGGCGTTGGAAAGCAGCACTGCGAGGGCGCTGGCGCGGCAATCCCATGGGCCCCCGTGGGCCTCGAGCGAGTGGCCGCGCCGTCGGGCTCCTCGCTGACGGCGACGCGCACGGCAGTTGTATTCGCCCGCGGCTTTGGGTTTCGCCTTTGAGGTCGCCCCCGCTGGAGCGATTGCAATCATCGACGCAGACGCTGTCGGCGCGAGCTTCGGAAGGCGGGAGGAGGAGCGCGAGGGGGCACCCCCTCGCTACGATGCGCGCGCATGGCTGCGGCAGCACGTCCATGGCAGACCCCCTGGAATGCCTTGGGGGAGCTCTCTGGGAGCGCTGGGGGAGCGCCTCGAGCTTTCCCCAGGATGGAAGCACGTGGGAGCGTCTGGGAGCGCGACAGGACACGCAGAGCGCACCGCGAGTGCGAGCCGTGAATTGTCCGTTGGGCTTGACCGTTGGCGTCGCCCCCGCTAAGGCGATTGTATTGTCGACGCAGCCGCCTTCGGCGCGAATTTCGCATGGCTGGAAGGGGGGCGCGAGGGGGTGGGTCTGGCACCCCCTCGCTACGATGCGCGTGCATGGCTGCTGCAGCACCTCCATGGCAGACCTCCTGGAATGCCTTGGGAGAGCTCTCTGGGAGCGCTGAGGGAGCGCCTCGAGCTTTCCCCGGGATGGAAGCACGTGGGAGCGTCTGGGAGCGTGACAGGACACGCAGAGTGCACCGCGAGCGCGGGCCGTGGGTTGTCCGTTGGGCAGGACCGTTGGCGTCGCCCCCGCTGAAGCGATTGCATTGTCGACGCAGCCGCCTTCGGCGCGACTTTCGCATGGCTGGAGAGGGAGCGCGAGAGGGTGGGTCTGGCACCCCCTCGCTACGATGCGCGCGCATGGCTGCGGCAGCACCTACATTGCGGGGGAGCGCCGGGAAGCGCCGCCAAGGAGCGCTGCCGAGTGCTTGCGAATGCATGGAAACGCTTGGGAGCGCCATGGGACCGCTTGGATTGCTTAAGCGCGCTTGGGAGCGCCGGGGAGCGCTTGGGACCACCTGTGGGAGCTTGGGAGCGCCTGGGAGCGCATGGGAACGCCTGTGAGCGCTTGGGAGCGTGCTGGGAGCGTGCCGGGAGCGCCTGGGAGCGTGCCGGAGCGCCTGGGAGTGCTTGGGAGCGCGCCGGCGCGCTCGGAAGCGCCAGGGAGCGCGCAGGGAGCGCGCAGGGAGCGCTTGAGCATGTTGGGAGCGCCTGGGAGCGTGCCGGGAGCGCTTGGGAGTACCTGGGAGCGCGTGGGAGCGCCTGGAAGCGCTTGAGAGCGCGCTGGGAGCGCCAGGGAGCGCCTGGGAGCGTGCCGGGAGCGCCTGGGAGCGCCATGCGCCTGGGAACGCTTGGGAGCGCTTGGGAACGTGCCGAAAGCGCCGGGGAGCGCCTGGGAACTCTTGGGAGCGCCTGGGAGCGCCTGGGAGCGTCTGGGAACGCTTGGGAGCGCCTGGGAGCGCCTGGGAGCGCTTGGGAGCGCCTGACAGCGCCTGGGAGCGCCTGGGAGCGCTTGGGAGCGCCTTGGGGCGCTTGCGAGCGCATGGGGGCGCCTGGGACGTGCGCCAGCCGAAAGGACGCCGCATGCTGCATTTTCATATGCGCGGCCCCACGGACGGCCGAAAGGGCGCCGCATGCTGTATTTTCATAGGTTTGGAGCCCCAGGGGATGGAGCCCGTCGCGGGGAACCCGCAGGCTAGGGCTGAGGGTTAAGGGTTCCTTTCATTGGTCGAACCAGCGGAGCCGTACACGCGCGGCGTGCGAATTCCTTCTCAGCGCTGCGCGCTTCGTCGGTGCCACGTACGTGGAAATGGGCAGGCTCGCTGAGCGCTCGGCCAGACGCCACAGGCTACGGACGTTGCACAGCCCGTGGCTTGCAGTTTAGGGCCTGCAAAAGAGAAAGCGCGCGCTGGCGGCGACCCCCCCCTCACCAGGAGTGTTGGGGGGGATCGCGGCCCAGGCCCCAGACCACCCAAAGTAAAGCCTTTTAGGGTTTTGGGTTTTCTACCCCCCAACACCCCTATCAAGGGAGGCTTCGGAGTGGTGTGCCACTGCGAACAGATTGTCGGGATGGCCATGACGGCGTCTGCGCAAAGGCTTCCAGTTAAGGCATGCGGCTGCCGCTGGCGCAGAATCGCCCTGCGGAAAGGCTTCCAGGCAAGGCGTGACGATCGCCTCGGCACGCACATCGCATGGCGGGAGGAGGAGCGCGAGGGGGCGGGATTGACACCCCCTCGCAACGGTGCACCTAAGAGGCACGAGCGCGGCGATCTCGAAGAGGCAGTGCGCCCCGCAGTTTTGCATTGGACAATGCGTAGAGGCATCGCATGATGTATTTGCATCGATTGTGCAAAGGCTTCCATTTAAGGCACGCTGCTGCCCTGTCGCAGAATCCCTTGCGGCCGCAGACGGTCCACGACTACGCGGGCGCGATAGCCGTGCAGGTGCAGGCGCAGCGAGTTCAGCTACGGCATATGGCTGCCTCAGGCGAAGAATGCCACGCGGGTGCGGAAGCCCAGCGGCCTTGGGTTTCGCCGTTGGGCGCCACGTTCGCCGCGGCGCGCATTTCGCATGGCAGGAGGAGGAGCGCGAGGGAGGGGGAATGACACCCCCTCGCAACGACTGGGAGCGCCTGGGAGCGCGCCGGGAGCGCCTGCGGGCGCCTGTGAAGCTTGGGAGCGCCTGGGAGCGCCAGGGAGCGCCAGGGAGCGCTTGTGCGCCTGGGAGCGCCTGGGAACGTCTGAGAGCGCCTGGGAGTGCGTGGGGGGGCGGGACGTGGCGGGAGCGCCTGGGAGCGCTTGGGAGCACCCGGGAGTGTTCGGAAGCGCCAAGCTGCGCCTTGGAGCGCGCCGGGAGCGCTTGGGAGTGCTGGGGGGCGCTTGGGGGCGCTTGGCAAGGTGCTGGAGTAGCAGGGAACGCTTTGGAGCGCCCGGGGGCGCCTGGGAGCACCTGGGAGCGCCTGGGAGCGCTTGGGAGCGCCTCGGAGCGTTCGGGATCGCTCGGGAGCGCCTAGGAGCGCCTGGGAGCGCGCGGGGGCGCTTGGGGGCGTGCGCCAGGGGCTCCCAGAGGCAGCGGAAAAGGCGCCGCACGCTGTAATGTCATTGGTTTGGAGCACCCAGGGAGCGCCGCATGCTGTATTTTCATAAGCTTGGAGCCCCAGGGATAGCATCGGCCAGCGGGGAAGCCACTAGCTAGGGCTGAGGGTTAGGGGTTCCTTTTCTTAGGAGAACACCGGGGATGTACCGCGCGGCGTGCGAATTCCTCCTCAGCGGCTATCGCCGCTTCGTCGGTGCGGCGTACGCTGCGTGGGCAGGCTCGCTGAGCGCTCGGCCAGACGCCACGGGCTACGGACGCTGCACCGCCCGCGGCTTGCAGTTTACGGTTTAGGGTTTAAGGTTCAGGGCTTCGCTTGGCGGAAGCAGCTGGACCCCCCCTCCTTCAAGAGGTTGGGGGGGGTCGGCTGCTATTCGTTCCCGTTCCCACTCCCCACCCAAAAGTATCCCTTTAGGGTTTAGGGTTGTTCTACCCCCCTCTGCCCCCCCTTCTCATGGGGGGAAGCTCCTTGCTGGCGGCGACCGTCTTCTGGCGTCTATCATCTGTCAATCTACCCCCCCTCGCCCCCCCTTCGCATGGGGGGATTAACTTTCTCATGCTCGGGGCCGCATCTTGCACGCAGGGTGATCTCTTGGTTTTCATTCAGAATTTCCTGGGGAAGGGCTCGGTACATCGGCGACAGGGAATGCCCAGCGCAACAGCCGCACTGCACATCCCATGGCGATCGAGCGCTCCAGGGGCCCCCCAACGCTCAAGGGCCACGCAAGGCAGCGCGCTGCCGACCTGCACTCACATAAGGTTTCGCTTTCGAAGTTCGGCGCGGAAGGGGAGCGCGAGGGGGCGGGCTTGGCGCCCCCTCGCAACTGCAAGGTGCTCCTAGGCGCTCGCAAGCCTGGGGGCGCTTCGGAGCGCTTGGCAGCGCTTGGGAGCGCCTGGGAGCGCCTAGGAACGCTTGGGAGCGCTTGGGAGCGCCTGGGACCGCCTGGGAGCGCCTGGGAGCGCTTGGGAACGCCTGGCATAGATCGACGCGGCGCCCCTGATCTTCTTCCTGAACCAGGTCTCCAGCAGGCAGAATGTATAGTCTGGATCCTGCTGGGATGCTGGGTCGAAGCTGGCAAGGCGCCGCGAGACGCAGTCTGCGAACTTGCACTTCTCGGGGCAGCAGCCCGCGCCGCTCGGGAACAAGTGCGGGAACACGGCGGGCTCCATGTCCAAGCGAATCTCCGCCGAACCCTTCGCCCCTCTGATTTCCGTGACTGACGCCCCAGGCGGCGGTGGCCCACCCGCCGTGAAGTACGTTGCGTCCTCCTGCCGCTGCTCTCTGGCCTCGGCCTCCTCTGCCTCCGCTACCTCCGCCTCCTCGCACTCCTGGATATTGGCCCTGAGCGCCTCCACCAGCTTCTCGACGCGAGGCTTCACTGCGACGTCCTGGTAGTGCACGTTGTGCTTCAGGAGCCAAGCGAGAGCGTCCCTGATCTTCGTGGCGCGCACGGGGATAGCCGCCCCCGGCACGCAGCCGCGGACGCGGCACCACATAATGCCCTTCTCGATGTGGACGTCGTCGCCCTCCAGGATCTGCGCCGCCTGCGGCGCGTCCAGCGGCGCGACGAAGGCGCCGCCGCGCTGCGCCAGTGCGCCGCCCTTTGGCATGTGGACCAATGTGGCGTTCGTCTCCCACAGCGCCAGCAGGCGCCGCTCGTGTTGAGCGAGGTCAGCCATCTCAAGCGGGACCTCTTCTGCGTCGAGGGCGTCGTCGCTCACGCGAGCTCCGATCTGCTCGGCGTCGTAGCAGGAGTCGCAGATGTAGACCTGGGCTGCGGCGCCGCCCTCTGCCAGGGCGGCCGCCGCCCTGTCGCGGGCCCTCGACATCCGCGCCGCAATCACGCCATCAGGGCACAGGCGGCCGCAGTGATGGGGCGGCCTCTTCCGGCAGCAGGAGCCACGCGCGCGAGACCAACCGTCTTGGTCCCACTTCGTAACCCACGAGAGCCACGCAGCCTCATCCACCCTGAGCGGGCAGCCGCTCGCCTCCGCCTGCTCCGCCTGAATGGTGGCCTGGCTCTTCGACGTGGACGCCCGCCGCAGATCGACGCCCGCCGACTTGCACAGCGCCTTGAACTGCTTGACGTCCCTTCGAAGAATACGCATGATACCGTCCTTTGTGTAGACGACAGTGCCGTTCGGATGCTGCAGCCCGATGAGCTCCTTCAGCGTGGCGACCTCCTCCTCCGTGAACACCCCAGGCTCGCGCACGGGGCGCCGTGGTAGGACTCCAGCAGCTGCGAGCACCGCTATGAAGTGCTTGTTGCCCCTTCCTACCGCCTTCATGATGCTGCCCCGGTCATGCGCGGGCCCGCCTTCATTTGTCTTCGCCGCGTGCATCTCGCGCACGAGGGCGCGCTGCTCGGGGGTGAGCTCGACGCGAGGGTCGACCCCCGCCGCAGCGCAAGCGTCAGGGTAGCGCAAGTCTGCCTTGCCCAGCACGCGCATAATGTCCACCTGCGTATACTTGTAGTCCCCATCCTCCGTCTGCGCGTCGTTCATCTCATGGGAGATCTCCGTCTGCTCATCCGATAACACCATTGGCATCCTCGGGCGCTCCCCCCTGGGTCGACGCGGGCGCCCCGCCGCGTAGGCGGCCGTCCTCGCAGCGTTCAGTCGACGATGGCCGATCCCCATCATCATCCGTTCGACGTCCTCGTGAGTGTACATCGGAGCTCCGTCGTCGTCCTTCGCCGTAATGAGCCGGGTGAACATGTCCACGTCGCTCTCTCCCTCCAGGCGCACCTCATGCCGCGATGCCGCCGCGGCCTCCGCGTCGAATTCGCGGCGGCCGCGCTGCGCCCGAGGCTGGATGCGCCTGCCCCACGCCGCCCAGAACTCCCGAAGCTGATCCGCGTCGAACACCTCGTCCTTCCGGCGAAGAGAACTATGCACACGCACCGCCCCTGGCAAGGCCCATCCTTGACGCAGGATCGGCGCAGATGCCTTCCTGGCCAAGGCAGGAGGGCGCATGCACCGATCCCGGGCTGAGGACTGGCCTGGCTAGAATCGTTGTATGTGCATAGTTCTTTTTCCTCCAGTCCTGAGAGAAGTCGATGGCGTCGGGGTGCGCGGCTGCGAACATGCGCACCATGAGCTCGTTATGCTGCTCCTCCTGCTGCCTGCCCATCTTCTCCATGATCTCCGTCATCCCGAACGTCTGCTCGCCATCGTCGTCGGTCCTCGTGAACATGTCATAGAAACTCATCAGCTCCTCGCAGGAGATGTCAGTACCGCTCCCGGACACATCTGCGAGCGGGGATGTCGCCACGCCAGTCCCCCCGCCATCGCCAGCTGCGCCCGCGGCGTCCTCTTCCCCCACTCGCCCCTCTGGACGCGTCGCCGCTGCTGCCGCGGGCGCCGCGGTGGATGGGCCGCCCTGCAGCGCCGCCTCCGGCGGGGCAGGCTGCCCGTCATCGCCGCCAGCCCAACCTCATCGGTCGACGAAGCGATCACCGAAAGAAATCACCGACCCAGAAGCCGCCGAACCTGATCGCCTCCACACTCGCACGCGTGATCGGCCGACGTAATCGCCATCGTGGTCGCGCTCGATCGCTGCAGCCCGATCTCCGCGCAGACCCGATCGCGCCCCCTCAACCGCGTCTCGGGATGGCATCCTAGCGATCAGATGCTCATCGAGCGGTGACTCGCGATCAGTCCGCTCAATCGCTGGGCCTCGATCTCCGTGCAGACCCGATCGCAACCCCCCAACCGCGTCTCGAGATATGGTGCCGTGTCGATCAGATCCCATCATACCGCGCTCGCGATCAGATCGACCGAATGTCACTACAGAAGCTTCGAGCGGCGCCTTCGCCACCTGCCGGTTGCTCCATCGCGGCGCCCGGCTAATGCTCGTGATGCAAAGAGCGCTCTCGCTCTTAGTCGAGGGATGCAGCCCCCCTGGGCTGAGTCTGCATACACTTGGCTCGGCCGATGGCTACGGGAAAGCAGCCGCGAGGAATGCGCGGGGGGGAACGCGCCCTGGGGCCTCCTGGGAGTGATATTCCAACGGAGCGTGGGCGCCAGCAAGGGCCACGCCTCGGCCCGCCAATGAAACGCGGGTTGGGGGGCGGGGGGCAAATGTTCCACAGCTGCGCCACAGCGTGGACGCGCGCTCGCGCTTGCTGGTTTCCCCCCCGAGCCCAATCTGGCCTGCCCCGCGGCCTCGAGGGCGCAGCGGGCGCCGAGCAAGATTGCGCTGTGCCCTCGCCAGTGAAAGCCGAGGCCCGACGCCCCATCAGAAGTTTCTATCCACCGACGCGCCGCGGAGTCCCATGTGGGGAGATGTGTCTTGCAGGCCGAGTGCCCCGAGGCGCCGGTATTCACAGGCCATCGAGGAGGAGCCCCGCAGAAATCTCACGGGGGTGCCATCCTACACGCGGTGGCTCCTTTTTCAAAATTAGGGTCTCGCCTGGGGGGGGCTTGCTTAGGGGCCTCTGGAGGATGCGGCTTGCAGGCCGAGGGCCCCGAGGCGCTGGTCCACGCAGGGCAACGAGGAGGAGTTCCGCAGAGATCTCGCGGGGGGGCTTCCTAGGCAAGGCTCCTTTTCAGAAAATTTGGGCTTCGCCTGAGGGGCGCTCGCTGAAAGGCCTCTGGGGGGGGAATCACAATGGGGGGATGCGGCTTGCAGGCAAAGGGCACCGAGGCGCGGGCCCTCGCAAGGCAGCGAGGAGGGGCCCCGCAGAGATCTCCTGGGAGGGGGTTTCCTAGGCAAGGGTGGTCCCTGTTCAATATTAGGGCCTCGCCTGAGGGGCGCTTGCTAAGGGGTCTCTGGAGGGGGAATCCAATGGGGGGATGCGGTTTGCAGGCAGCGGGCCCCGAGGCGCGGGTCCTCACAGGGCAGCGAAGAGGAGCCCCGCAGAGATCTCACGAGTGGGCCATCCTAGGTGCGGGCGGCTTCTTCTCAAGATTAGGGCCTCGCCTGATGGGGCGCTTGCTCAGGGCCCTCTGGAAGAGAAGTCCCAAGTGGAGCGCGGCCTGCCGGCCGTGGGCCCCGAGGCGCGGGTCCAAACAGGGAGCGCCTGGGAACGCCTGGGAGCGCATGGGAATGCTTGGATTCGTTTGGGAGTCTCTTCGGGGCGCCTCGGAGAGCCTGGGAAGCGCTTGGGAAACGCTTGGGTGCGCCTTGGATCGTTTGGGGGCGCCTGCGCATGCCCGGGCGCGCCTGGGGGCGCTTGGGAGCGCTTGGGAAGCGCTTGGGGGCGCCGGTGGGCGCCTGGGAGCACCTGCGAGGCGCCTGGGATCGTTCGGAAACGCCTGGAAGCGCTTGGGCAGCGCCTGGGAGCACCTGCGAAGCGCGCGGGATCGTTCGGGAGCGCCTGCAAGCGCTTGGGGAGCGCCTGGGAGCGCCCGGGGGCCCCGGGGAGCGCCCGGGAAGCTCTTGGGAGGGCGCCCATGAGTGCTTGGGAGCGCTTCGGAAAGGGTAAATTCGGATCTGAAAATGGTGTCCCTCGCGAAAGGCAAAAGTGCGGCGCTGGCCCATTCGGGTCAGAAACCGCGCCAGTGCGCTTCCCCAGGGGCCGCCGCGTGGAGGCTGGACATGGCCCCCTGGGTTCCCGCGCGGCTGCGGGCGCCCCGCCAGGCGGTGCCCCCGCGGTGCTTCCAAGCCCGCGGAGCTGTTGCGGCGGGGCGCCCACGGCGGCGCAGAAGCCCCCCTCCCCCGCGAGCCTCTGCCCCGAGAAGCTCGTGGACGAGAGCTCAGCTGCGCCTCGCCGAGGTTTTTTCGGAGGCGCCGCGCCCGGCGGCGGCGGCGGCGCGCCGCCCGGCTCTATTCCGGGGTCCTTCAAGCGTTTCGGCACGCCTTTGGGTACCGCACTAGGAGGAAGGTCCAGCGCTGCAGGTACGGAAGGAGGAGGTCGAGGGCAATCGATCAACCAATCAGCCAATCAATCCATCAATCAATCAATGAATTAATCTATCAATCAATCTATCTATCATAAGAGATATTCACGACGCCTCCGACCCACAACCCAGGATCGGTGGCGGGATGTGCTGAAGGCAACCTGATAAATTCAATCACGCCTCGAAGAGACTCCGCGCCCCTCAACGACGGCCTACAAAACCCACGAAGCCGCGTCCTCCACTTTCTCCCATTGCGATCCTTGCCCCCGCTCGCTTCCCATCGTCCGCTTCCGTCTCCTCCTGACAGAAATCTACAGGGCCGCCCTTGTGCACGATATGAGCATCGCACAAATCCTTCGGGCACTCTCAAACGCGGTCTCAGCATCGTCGAGACCTGCCCCCCAGAAGCTCCCCAGAGGCCTTCCGAAAGACACAACAAGCATCCAAGAGGCCTCTGACTCGCTGCCCAGACCCAGTAGCGGGATAGGCCGACAGCTTTCACGCGTGCCTCCAGAAGGCCCGCGCCCGCCGATTAAAGCCTCACGTGTCCACGAGGCCTGTTCCTCCTTTTCCTTGTTTCCTTTTTAGCCTTTCCGCTTACCTCACTGCGTAACATCCTCACGCCTCTCTCCCCATCGCCTCCCTCCGGCTGCTCCTGACAGGAATCCTTCGCGCGTAAGGTGGAAGGTCCAGCACTGCAGGTGCTGAAGAAGGGGGTCGCGCGCCCCCAAGGAGCCGCGCTGCGACGACCATCCGACGGCGGCGGCGACGACGACGGCTCCTTCCAACGCACCCTAATAGCCACACGACGACGACCACGACGACGATGTCTAGGATGGTTCCCTCGAGCGCTCCCACACAGCCATGACGACGAAGACCACGACGTCCGCTCCCTCGAACGTCGAACGCTCCCAAGGAACCGCAACGACGACGACGACGGCGACGACTCCCTTGAGCGAAGCCACATCGTCTACCCGTGACCACAAGCCGATTTAGGCACCTAAATATGCGTTTCCTGGCGTATCGACACGAGCGAATCGCGCTCGCGACGACGGTGGCACAATCCTACTGCTGAGGCATCACGCATACGCCGCGACGCCCGAACGCCTCTGGCCGGACCAAAAAAACGGTAAAATTTTACCGTCGACTTGCGGTTACAAGCCGACTCAGACACCTAAACGTACATGTCACGGCGTGTCGACCCGAATGGATCGCACTCGCTACGACCGTAGCGCAATCCTACTGCTCAGGCACCCTGCAAACGCCGCGACGCCCGAGCGCCTTCCGTCGGACCAAAAATCGGTAAAATTGTATCGTCTACTCGTGATTACAAGCCGATTCAGACACCTAAACGTACGTTTCCCGGCGTTGGTCCCCTCGAGCGTTCCCGAAAACCACGACGGCGACGACGACAATGACGACGTCCGCCCTCTGGAGGGCTCCTAGGGCGATGACAAAGGCCCCTTCGGGCGCTCCCAAGGCGCCAACGCGACGACGCCCACCATGATAGTTCCCTCGAGCGCTCCCACACAGCCACGACGACGACGACGACGACGACGGCGTCCGCTCCCTCGAGCCCTCCCAGGAAACCACACCGACGATGACGACGACGGCTTTCGAGCGCTCCCAAGGAACCACGCGACGACGGCCACGACGACAACGACAAAATGGTTCCCTCGAGCGCTCCCACGAGCCCCGACGACAATGTCGGCGACGACGACGACGGCTCCCTTGAGCGCTTTCAAGGAACCACACGACAACGACCACGACGACGACGACTATGTATGATGGTTCCCTCGAGCGTTCCCATACAGCCACCACGTCGACCGCGACGACGCCCGCTCCCCCGAGCGCTCCCAGAGAACCACACCGACGGCGACAGCGACGACGACGACGACGGCTCCTTCCAGCGCACTCAAATAGCCACACGACGACGATGTCTAAGATGGTTCCCTCGAGCGCTCCCAGACAGCCACGACGACGACGACGTGCGCCCCCTCGAACGTCGAACGCTCCCAAGGAAACACACCGACGACGACGACGACGACTCCCTCGAGCGAAGCCTCATCGTCTACCCGCGATCACAAGCCGATTCAGACACCTAAACATGCGTTTCCCGGCGTATCGACACGAGCGAATCGCGCTCGCGACGACGGGAGCACAATTCTATTGCTGAGGCACCACGCATACGCCGCGACGCCCGGGCGCCTCTGGCCGGACCAGAAAACCGTAAAATTTTACCGTTTACTCGTGATTACACGCCGATTCAGACACCGAAGCGTACGTTTCACGGCGTTTCGACCCGAATGGATCGCGTTCGCTACGACCGTAGCGCAATCCTACTACTGAGGCACCGCGCATACGCCGTGACGCCAGAGCGCACCCGACCGCACGAAAAATCTGTAAAATTTTATCGTCTACTCGTGATTACAAGCCGATTCAGACACCTAAACGTACGTTTCACGGCGTTTCGACCCGAATGGATCGCGCTCGCTACGACCGTAGCGCAGTCCTACTGCTGAGGCACCACGCAAACGCCGTGACGCCCGAGCGCACCCGACCTCACCAAAAATCGGTAAAATTTTATCGTCTACTCGTGATTACAAGCCGATTGAGACACCTACACGTACGTTTCACGGCGTGTCGACCCGAATGGATCGCACTCGCTACGACCGTAGCGCAGTCCTATTGCTGAGGCACCCCGCGAACGCCGCGACGCCCGAGCGCCTCTGGCCGGACCAAAAATCGGTAAAATGTTATCGTCTACTCGTGATTACAAGCCGATTCAGACACCTAAACGTACGTTTCCTGTCGTCGGTCCCCTCGAGCGCTCCCGAAAACCACGACGGCGACGACGACGACGACGACGACGACGTCCGCCCCCTGGAGCGCTCCTGGGGAACCACGCCGACGGCGACGACGAAGGCCCCATCGGGAGTTCCCACGGAGCCAACGCGACGACGCCCACGATGATAGTTCCCTCGAGCTTTCCCAGACAGCAAATTCACTCCCAGGCTCTCCACAATTGTTCGACCGACGCCGCTAACCCCGAACTCTCCCAGGACACGTTTTGACGAAAATTTCAAAGCGGATCCAGCAGTGGCGACGAGGGCTTACCAAGACAAGAAGCCGACAAAATTCTGTCTCCCGGAAATGAAACAAAATTGCGCTAGTGGCCCCTTAGAACACTGAAAAGGGATTCCGGCGGCGAAACGTAAAGCTTTTCGGCCACGTTTGGACCTTTCGGCCCACTCGTCGCCAGAGCCTTTCAGCCCCGGCGGCGAGTCTCACAGCCTCTCGGCCCCGAGTGAACCTTGCGGTCCGCTCGCCGCCAGAGCCTTTCGGCCCCGGCGGCGAATCGCAGGGCCTTTCGGCCCCGCGCGAACCTTGCGGTCCGCTCGCCGCCAGTGCCTTTCGGCCCCGGCGGCGAAACGCAGGGCCTTTCGGCTCCGCGTGGACTTTGCGGCCCGCTCGCCGCCAGAGCCTTTCGGCCCCGGCGGCGAATCGCAGAGCCTTTCGGCTCCGCGGGAACCTTGCGTTCCGCTCGCCGCCAGGGCCTTTCGGCCCCGGCGGCGATTCGCAGTGCCTTTCGGCCCCGCGGGAACCTTGCGGTCCGCTCGCCGCCAGAGCCTTTCGGCCCTGGCGGCGAATCGCAGAGCCTTTCGGCCCCGCGCGAGCCTTGCGGCCCGCTCGCCGCCAGTGCCTTTCGGCCCCGGCGGCGAATCGCAGAGCTTTTCGGCCCCGCGCGAACCTTGCGGTCCGCTCGCCGCCAGTGCCTTTCGGCCCCGGCGGCGAATCGCAGAGCCTTTCGGCCCCGCGTGATACTTGCGGCCCGCTCGCCGCCAGTGCCTTTCGGCCCCGGCGGCGATTCGCAGTGCCTTTCGGCCCTGCGCCCCTCCGTCGCCAATGTGTCCTGCATGTCTGTTGCTGGAGCACGGTGGCCTTTCAACTTGCGGCAAGCTCTGTTGGTACCAGAGCTCGGTGGCCAATCAACCAACCAACCGTCAGGGTGCGCGCTGGCGACGAAGGGCGCCGACGAGCCAACGAGCGCGGCGGAACCCAGATGAGCGGCGACGAGAATCACGAGCAGACCATCTGCAACGCCAAGCCGCCCTGCGTCAGAACATGACTTGCGTTTGAGGCGCACGAACCATAGCCGGCGCTGGAGGCGGACGCAGGGCGGCTGAAGGCGACGACGACGACGACGACGGCTCCCGTGAGCGCCCCCACGGAACCACGACCACACCAACGACGACGACGGTTCCCTTGAGCGCTCCCAGGGAACCACGACGACACCGACGACGACGACGACGGCCGCCTTGAGCGCTCCCAGAAATCTAGAACGACGACGACGACGACGACGACGACGACGACGACGACGACGACGACGGCTCTCTTGAACGCTTCCAGAGAACCACGACGACGACGACGACGACGACGACGACGACGACGACGACGACGACGACGACGACTGCCCCCTTGAGCGCCCCCAACGAACCGCGACAACGACGACGACGACGACAGCTCCCTTGAGCGCTCCCAAGGTGCCACGACGACGCCGACGACGACGACGCCTCCCCTGAAACCTCCCAGGGAACTGCGACGACGACGACGACGACGACGACGACGACGACGACGACGACGGCTCCCTTGAGCGCTCCCAAGGAACCACGACAACACCGACATCGACTTTGACGGCCCCCGTGTGCGCTCCCAGGAAACCGCGGCTACACCCTCGACGACAACGGCTCCCTTGAGTACCTCCAGGGAGCCACGACGACATCGAGGACGACGACGGCTCCCCTGGGCACACCTAAGGACACCCCCCGACGACGACGACAACTTGAGCGCTCCCTGGGAAGCGCAACGACGACGACGACGACGACGACGTCGACGACGGCTCTTCTGAGCACCTTCAGGGGGCCACGACGACACCGACGACGACGATGGCTCCTGTGGATCCCCAGGGAACGCGACGACACCGACGACGACGACGGTTCCCTTGAGCGCTCACAAACAACTACGACGACGACGACCACGGTTCCCTGGAGCGCTCCTAAGGAGCCCCGACGACAGTGACGGCGACGACGACGGCTCCCTCGGGCGCTGCCAAAGAGCCACACGACAACGACCACGACAACGACGACGACGACGACGACGACGACGACGACGACAACGACGACGACGACGACGACGACTATGATGGTTCCCTCGAGCGCTCCCACACAGCCACGACGACGACGACCACGACGTCCGCTTCCTCGAGCGCTTCAAGGAACCACACCGACGGCGACGACGACGACGACGACGACGACGACGGCTCCCTCGAGCGCTCTCCGGAGCCACACAACGACGACCACGAGGACCACGACAAAATGGTTCCCTCGAGCGCTCCCAGGAGCCACGACGACGATCGCGACGACGACGCCCGCTCCCTCGAGCGCTCCCAGAGAACCGCACCGACGGCGACGGCGACGACGACGACGGCTCCTTTCAGCGCACGCAAATAGCCACACGACGACGACCACGACGACGATGTCTAGGATGGTTCCCTCGAGCGCTCCCAGACAGCCACGACGACGACGACGTCCGCTCCCTCGAACGTCGAACGCTCCCAGGAAACCACACTGACGACGACGACAACGACGACGACGACGACGACGACGACGACGACGACAACGACGACGACGACGACGACTATGATGGTTCCCTCGAGCGCTCCCACACAGCCACGACGACGACGACCACGACGTCCGCTTCCTCGAGCGCTTCAAGGAACCACGCCGACGGCGACGACGACGACGACGACGACGGCTCCCTCGAGCGCTCCCTGGAGCCACACAACTACGACCACGAGGACCACGACAAAATGGTTCCCTCGAGCGCTCCCAGGAGCCGCGACGACGACGCCCGCTCCCTCGAGCGCTCCCAGAGAACCGCACCGACGGCGACGGCGACGACGACGACGGCTCCTTCCAGCGCACGCAAATAGCCACACGACGACGACCACAACGACGATGTCTAGGATGGTTCCCTCGAGCGCTCCCAGACAGCCACGACGACGACGACGTCCGCTCCCTCGAACGTCGAACGCTCCCAAGGAACCACACTGACGACGACGACGACGACAACGACGACGACGACGACGACTCCCTCGAACGAAGCCCCATCGTCTACCCGTGATCACAAGCCGATGCAGACACCTAAACATGCGTTTCCCGGCGTGTCGACACGAGCGAATCGCGCTCGCGACGACGGTAGCCCAATCCTACTGCTGAGGCACCACGCGTACGCCGCATCGCCCGAGCGCCTCTGGCCGGACCAAAAACGGTACAATTTTATCGTCTACTCGTGATTACAAGCCGATTCAGACACCGAAACGTACGTTTCACGGCGTCTCGACCCGAATGGATCGCGCTCGCTACGACCGTAGCGCAATCCTACTGCTGAGTCACCACGCAAACGCCGCGACGCCCGAGCGCCCCCGATCGCACCAAAAATCGGTAAAATTTGATCGTCTACTCGTAAGTACAAGACGATTCAAACACCTAATCCTATGTTTCCCGGCGTTGCTCTCCTCGAGCGCTTCCGAAAACAACGACGGCGACGACGACGACGACGTCCGCCCCCTGGAGCGCTCCTAGGAAACCACACCGACGGCGACGACGAAGGCCCCTTCGGGCGCTCCCAAGGAGCCAACCCGACGACGCCCACGATGATAGAGTTCCCTCGAGCGCTCCCAGACAGCCACGACGACGACGACGGCGTCCGCTCCCTCGAGCGCTCCCGGGAAACCGCACCGACGGCGACGACGACGACGACGATGGCTCCCTCGAGCGCTCCCAAGGACCCACACGACGACGGCCACGACGATAACGACAAAACGATTCCCTCGAGCTCTCCCAGGAGCTCCGACGACACTGTCGGCGACGACGACGACGACGGCTCCCTTGAGCGTTCCCAAGGAACCACACGACGACGACCACGACGACGACGCCTATGATGGTTCCTTCGAGCGCCCCAGGAGCCACGACGACGACCGCGACGACGACGCCGACTCCCTCGAGCGCTCCCTGAGGTCTCATCGAGGGCGATGGCGACGACGACGACGGCCCCTTCCAGCGCACCCAAATAACCACGCGACGACGACCACGACAACGGCACATTCGAGCACCGAAACGCCGCAAACGGCAAATTTGAGCACCGAAACGCAGCAAATAGCACATTTGAGCACCGAAGCGCCGCAAACACCAAATTTGAGCACCAAGACGCCGCAAACGGCACATTTGAGCATCGAAACGCTGCAAACGACCACGACAACGGTACATTCGAGCACCGAGACGCCGCAAACGGCAAATTTGACTACCGAAACGCCGCAAATAGCACATTTGAGCACCGAAACGTCGCAAACAGCAAATTTGAGAGCACCGAAACGCCGCAAACGACATATTTGAGCACCGAAACGCCGCAAACAGCAAATTTGAGCACCGAAACGCCGCAAACAGCACATTTGAGCACCGAAACTCCGCAAATAACACATTTGAACACCGAAACCCAGCAACAAGCAAAGTTAAGCACCAAAGGCAGCAAACAGCAAATTTCAACACCGAATCGCGGCAAACAACAAATTTGAGCACCAAAACGCCGCAAACGGCAAATTTGAACATCGAAACGCCGCAAACGGCAAAGTTGACAACCGAAACGCCGCAAACAGCAAATGTGAGCACCGAAGCGCGCAAACAGCAAATTTCAACACCGAAACGCCGCAAACTGCACATTAGAGCACCGAAGCGCCGCAAACAGCAAATTTCAACACCGAAACGCAGCAAACGGTACATTTCACAACCGAAACGCCGCAAACAGCACATTTGAACACCGAAACGACGCAAACAGCAAATTTGAGCACCGAAACGCAGCAAACAGCAAATGTGAGTACCAACGCGCCGCAAACGACACATTTGAACACCAAAACGCCGCAAACAGCAAATTTGAGCACCGAACCGCCGCAAACAGCATGAGCACCGAAACGCAGCAAACGGCACATTCGAGCACCGAAACGCCGCGAACAACAAATTCGAGCACCGAAACGCCACAAACAGTAAATTTTTGAGCACCGAAGCGCTGCAAACAGCAAATGCCAGCACGACGACGCCGCAAACAGCAGAATTGAACACCGAAACGCCGCAAACACCAAATTTGAGCACCGACACGCAGCAAATGATACATTTCAGCACCAAATCGCCGCAACAAGCAAATTTGAGCACCGAAACGCCGCAAGCAGCAAATTTCAACACCAAAACGCAGCAAGCGGCACATTTGAGCACCAAAACGCAGCGAACAACAAATTTGAGCACCGACATGCCGCAAACAGCACATTTGAGCACCGAAACGCAGCAAATGATACATTTAAGCACCAAAACGCCGCAACAAGCAAATTTGAACACCGAAATGCTACAAACAGCAAATTTAAGCACCGAAACGCCGCAAACGGCAAATTTGAGCACCGAAGCGCCGCAAACGGCATATTAGAGCACGGCAACGCAGCAAACAGCAAATTTGACAACCGAAACTCCGCAAACAGCCAATTCGACCACCAAAACGCAGCAAACAACAAATTTGAGCACCAACACGCCGCAAACAATTCATTTGGGTACCGAAACACCGCAACAAGCAAATTTCAGCACCGAAACGCAGTAAACAGCATGAGCACCGAAACGCAGCAAACGGCAAATTTCACAACCGAAACGCAGCAAACAGCAAATTTCACCACCGAAACGCCGCAAACGGCAAATTTGAGCACCGAAACGCCGCAGACAGCAAATTTGACAACCGAAACGCGCCGCAAACAGCAACTGTGAGCACCGAAGTGCGCAAACAGAAAATTTGAACACCGAAACGCCGCTAACGGCACACCAGAACACCGAAGCGCCGCAAACCACAAATTTCAACACCGAAACGCAGCAAACGGCACATTTCAGCACCGAAACGCTGCAAACAGCACATTTGAGCATCGAAACGCCGCAAACGGCACATTAGAGCACCGAAACGCCGCAAACATAAAATTTGACAACGGAAACTCCACAAACAGCCAATTTGAGCACCGAAACGCCGCAAACAGCAAATTTCAACACCAGAACGCCGCAAACGACACATTTGAGCACCGAAACGCCGCAAACAGCAAATTTGAGCACCGAAACGCCGCAAAACAGCAAATTTGAGCACCGACACGCCGCAAACGGTAAATTTGAGCACCCAAACGCCGCAAACAGCAAATTTGAGCACCGAAGCGCCGCAAACAGCATGAGCACCGAAACGCAGCAAACTGCACATTCGAGCACCGAAACGCCGCAAGCAACAAATTTGAGCACCGAAACGCCGCAAACAGCGAATTTGAGCACCGAAACTTTGCAAACAACAAATTCGAGCACGAGGACGCCGCAAACAGCAAATTTGAACATCGAAACGCCGCAAACAGCAAATTTGAGCACCGACACGCCGCAAACGGCACATTTGAGCACCGAAACGCCGCACCAGACAAATTTAAACATCGAAACGCCGCAAACATCAAATTTCAACACCAAAACGCAACAAACAGCAAATTTGAGCACCGAAACGCAGCAAACATCAATTTGAGCACCGAAGCGCCGCAAACACCAAATTTGAGCACCGAAACGCCGCAAACGGCAAATTTGACAGTCGAACGGCGCAAATGGCACACTGGAGCACCGAAACGCTACAAAGAACAAATTTAATCACCGAAACGCCGGAAACAGCTAATTTGAGCACCGAAACGCCGCAAACGGAGCACCGAAACGCCGCAAACAGCAAATTTGACAACCCAAACTCAGCAAACAACCAATTTGAACACCGAAACGCCGGAAACAACAAATTTGAGCACCAAAACGCCGCAAACGGCAAATTTAAACACCGAAATGCTGCAAACAGGAGCCGGAGCTGAATCCTCAAGCATTTTGAGCACCAGAACGCTACAAACAACAATTTTGGACACCGAAGCGCCGCAAACAGCAACATTGAGCAACGAAGCGCCGCAAACACGAATTTGAGCATTTGAGCACGAAGCCGCGAGTCGGAGGCGCCCGGGGCCAACCCGCGCCGCCGCTTTTACATGTCGCGCGCGAAGAAACCCAGCGCCAGGTGAGCGCCTGGGCCCAGGAAACCCATCCCACCTGCTTGGGTGCACCTAGGAAACTCAGCGCCACCTGGCTGGGTGAACTTCGGAAACCCAAGCTCACCTGCCTGGGTGGAGCGCCTGGGAGCGCCTGGGGGCGCTAAGGAGCGCCTGGGAGCGCGCGGGGAGCGCCTGGGGGTGCCTGGGAGCGCCCGACGAAAGATCACATTTAGGCTTGCTACTTTAAGGGTAGCTCTTTGGGAGATGTTATAGTATCGGGAGCATAGCTCGCGCGCCGTTGCCTTGGGCTCAAGGCACGCGCGCCCTATTTGCCCGGACACCGCGAGTGTTCGCTATGTGCTGGAAAGACCGATACATCGATCTTATCCTATCTTATCCGTCCATTCCTCTTACTGAACCACGTCAGTACGATACCGGACGCTATTTGCCATCCGATGTCTACGGAATCGGATGCTATTTGAGTTACCGGGCTCACTTTCGACTTGGTAGCGGAGCTGGCCGCACTCTCGCGTGGTCAGCTCTTGCTCTTCTTAGCCTCATACTCTTCGGCACGATCTTCGTGACCACCTACCACCCTGCGCTATCACTCCCAGTACGTTTACGAGGATCTATCCAAGAGCAAGAAGCGACACGAGAGGTACGACGTCTAGACAACGATATCGGTACTATATACGCTTCATCATTGCGCTATTACCAACCGCTCGGCAACGAGCCAAAAGCGCAATACCTGAAGCATGGGCGGAGAGATCCGCCAGATAGAGCGCCTCGAAGACTCGACAAGGCGCTACCCCAGCGCGGCAACGCGCCTAATAACCGCCCTTATCTACACAGCCTTGGGCTGGTTATCTTCGCTATCATATGGTTCGCGCTGGGGGCAGCAATCGGACACATGCGTCGTGGAGACAACAGCACCGATGGGCAAACACATGGCCCATATTGGGACCCTCAAGGCAACGTACCTTTCCGCGAGTACGTTTATGAGGTCAACGCATGGCTCAACGTCACAAGCGGACGCATGACGCCACAGGCCCAAGCGGCCGCCATGCAACGCGGCCTAGGTGGCCTAGCGAGGACACTCGCCATGAGGGTACCGCCTGACATCATAAATTATGGCGCTGACATCGATGGGGTCCACACCGACCCAGCGACCTACATCATGTTCCTCTTAAGCATGAAGTTCGAGCGCCTAGAAGATGAGCGCCAGCTCACTTCCGGCACACAACTCATCGACTTCCACGTGCCTCACGGGGAACGAATCGACGTCACCCTTACCCGATTCGAAATGGCCCGACTTGAGGCACAGTCGGTGGGATTTGACCTTCCCAACTTCCAACTACTAACCGCGATCTGGTTCCGCGCCTTAGGCGTCGGCAACCAGCGAGCCATGCAACTCTCGCAGCCACTCAATCACCAAATGCCCCGAACACAACAACAGTATGATGAGTTGCTGGAGAGGATGCGTTCGATAGGCCACCTATCTGAACGGTCTCCTGGCAATATAGGATCTGTGTTTGGAAGGGGAAGGGGATCTGGTAGTGGAAATTTCTACGCTACCTTGACTACTGAAGCCCAGCCTGGGAACGGGCCCTCAAGCATATGGGCCGATGATCCTGGAGAATCCACTGCTCTACTAGCAGGAGATCGATCACAGCCAAGCTGGGCAACCAGCCCTCCTTCTAGAGAATCACAACCACACCGTTCCTTATGGGGTGAATCAAATCCCCTAACCGACGGTGTATCCACCTACTTGGGAGACGAGGATTTCGACTCCGGCACCGACACAGATACTATATCATCAGACGGTGTTGAAGCTTTAGATTGGTCAGATGTTATGAATATGGATAATGACAATCAGCGCGCTGAACATTTGTTCTGGTTATTACAACAGGCCAAACGGAGGTGGAGGAGGTTCACACGAAAACCAGTGCGTCGTGTTAGGAGGAGGATACGGAGGAGTTTTAAGGGAAAAGGTAAAGGTAAACGAGGTCGTCGGAGGTTGAACGGACGAGGCATCGCGGCATTTCTCCAGAGGCTCGCAGATGAACAACATGATGAGATATTCTTTGGGGGAAAGGGCCGTGGCAAGGGCCGTAGAGAGACCTCAGGAAAAGGCAAGGGTAGGCGGGGAAACCCGCGAGGTAGAGACGGCCAGGTTCTCAAATGCCATGAATGCGACAGCGCCGACCATCTTGTGCGAGATTGTCCAGCGAAGGGAAATGGAAAGGGCAGGTCGACCGAAGTCCATTTTGGCTCAAGTGAACCATTCATCGAATATCTGAGCCTCCCGGATTTTGAGGCCATGGAACAGATATTTTACACTTGGGTCAGCTGTATGGACAACGTCGACGAACTCGAGGCGTATGGTCATGGATTGTACGCGTACTACCTCGAGTACGTCCGCCGGTTCGTCATTGGCAACAACGAGCTCACTCCCGTGGATCACGGCACGCTGGGAAACCAGCCTCTTTCTTTCTTCGACTGGATGTTCGGGAACCCAGGCAACATCATGGCCTACGAAAGCAGTGACGAGGACACCACTTTGGAGGCCTCGCCTTCCGAGGTTGAACGCAACCTCCAACCTCCACCTGAACTCCCGCCTGGAAACAGGCCTACCTTGATGGGAGACTATCCCCAAACTGATGAAGACTTAGTAGATATGGAGTCTCAGGCGTTCGTTCAAGCTTTCATTGCAGGTGAACCAGAGATCCCATTTGTACCCCCTGGTTCGCTTGCTCCAGGCGAATACGGACCACGTACTCTCCTGCAAACCCTCATGACGATGCATGAGATACTTATCATCGCTTATCCCGAGAGTCAAGAGAACATCGAAGCTGACATCATGATGCTGCAGGATACCGACGCCTGCGGTAGCTCGGAGTTGCTGTTGGCAGCTCTGACTCTCATTGACAGCGTGCATCCTGAGGACGTGCAGAGACACCTGATATACTCCCGCGGTAGATGGCGCAATGCTCTGGAAATGGCTATCGCCATGCGCGGTCATGATCTTCCTCCGCCAGGATGGGGTCTCCAGGCGGTGGGACTGTGGCCAAACCACACGGCCATGCGCAACATTGCTGGGCAGCCTGTGCTCGGCAACGAGCCTGAACCGACAACCGCGCCGCCTACCCCGGGACAGCCGAGCGACGCACAGATGCCGGCTACGCAGGGAAACCTGCCTGTCCCGGCTGCGCCAATGGCCATCATCATTGGTAGTTCTACATCAGAAGAAGAAGAAGGCGATGGTTGCGGGCTAGATGAGGATGAAGTTACAGTCCTCATGATGGAAGTCAATGGTGAGGAAGAGGTTGACTTTGATCCTGACGAGCCTGAAGCACCATCACCATCGGCACAAGCGCCATTTGAGCCGAGCTCCAGCCAGCAGGGGAACCTGCCTCATGTGGCCGATCCACCTGTGATCGCACAAGAGCCTCCGCAGGCGCCTCCGCCGGTTACCACTCAGGCTGCTTCGGCAGCCTCTTCTGATGAGAATGCTGGAAGGTCTCGTTCCCATCCACGTGTCAGAGGAGAGCCACATCCACAGGCTCGGCCCCCTCGTGAGTGGAGGCAGGCTGGCCCGAAAGAACACGCTCTTAGGCGAGGTGGCCAGCTGCTTCCGTATAATGACCCAAGACGCCGAAAAGGGGAACACTCGGCCTTCGGCAAGGGCAACCCTGCCTATAGGGACGCTGAGGGCAAGGCCATCCGCGGAGGCCATCAGATTGCAACAAACATCCGCCGCCCTGAAATTGAAGAAGTGCGGACCCAACTGCGAAACATCATCGCGGCTCGCAAGCAGTATAGGCCTCAAGCAGCTTGCGGACCTTGTTCCGAGCCGTTCCAGAACCACAGGCCGGGATGCCCCGTTGGCAACAATGAAGGTCTGAGCCCCAACAGGGGCAAAACCCCTCATAAAGAGGGACATCCGCCACTTATCCCGATGACACAGGACGAGATCGCAGAAGTGAATCGTCGTCTCGGGATCCTGGGCCACTTGGATCCGAAAGAGGAAGAGGAGAAATCGACCCCGGTTCCAAGGGGGGGACTGGTGCCCATGACCCAGAAAGAGAAAGACGCGCTCCTTAGTCTTCCTGGTATGCGAGGAAACTCGCCCGGCGTTTCTAGTCAGCCCCAACAACCAGAACCGACATCCAAGGACGAACAGAAGGCCCAACGTGTGGCGGAGGACGAGGAACGCATGAGGATAGCAGACGAAAAGCGCACGCGAGGCAACTCTCAAGATGTTGGAGGATTCCAAAAGGAAACTCCAGCACCGGAGTCGTTTTCGGACGTGAGACCGAAAGCACGCTCTGAGGATCCTGGGCCAGATGTGCAGATGGAGGCGCCTCGTTCCGAAACTCCGAGATCGCCTATTGGCGCAACTCCAGCACAAGTATCTGAGTCCAAGCAACAACCTCAGGACCCTGTGGAGGAACGGAGACGCCCGCCTAGTCGTAGCAGTTCCATTGCCAAGAAGGCGGCGGCTTTCGAGCGCACAGGGTATGCCCCTGCGCCAGCTTCGCCTGCGGCGGCCCGTTTCAAAAGGTCAGACGAAGGTGCTATGTCTAGAGGCAACTGGGTGCCGACGATTAGGAGTAGCGCCAGTCGCGGATCACCGCGGGGAAACCCGCCAGGCGCTGCTGCTGCAGCTTCCTCCTCGTCAGGAGTCGCAGCCTCTTCAGCGACAGAGGCTCCTGCGCGGGGAAACCCGCCCGTGGATCAGCTGCACCACCCAGAGGACACGTCCTTCACCAGTGGGACTCCGAGTGTGATCAGGGATAGACTTGCTCTGCGGAAGCTCCCACCAATACGCTCGGTGGATGAGGCATTCATGAAGAAATGCAGGCAAGCTAACATCCTAGATCCAATCACACTCTCAAGCAGCTGAGTAAAGCTCTCAGCAGGATATGCAGACATGCGCCAGAAAAACCACACAATCCAGTGTGGTACCTGGACTCCTTCGATGATCATGATGGCTGGGTTAACCTCGTGGAGGTCGTGAAGGAGTATCCGTGGAACACAGGACAATCGAGACACGATGGGTATAATCCAAGATATGACGAGGCCAAAGTCATCAATGAGTACCTATATGCTCGCACGGTTGACCAACTGGCAGCCATCATGATGGAAGTTGCTCATGTCCGTGAACCAGACGGAGAAGAAAAACAGTGCCTTCAGTTCAAGGTGTTGATGCGGGACTCCGGTGAGCCCGATATCTTCATCCGCGCCTCTCAGGGGCATTCATGGACATTGAAAGCTCCATGGTCGCTGTACAACTATATTGTACTGTGCGACCAACCTGCCGGGAGACCGGCCCCGTACCCCGAAGTCTCCATGCATGGCGCTCGGTGGCATGCCTTCGAAGGCATTATGTGGCACGGCTTGTCCTGTAGACCCGAGCACAACACGAAGAAACAGGGGACAGGCCGGTCGCACATCCACTTCGTGCCGACGGTCCGCCGTCGTGCCGTGAACAGTGGGTGGGACCCAGACTCAGACATCATCATCTTCGTAGATTGGCACAAGGCCATGCAAGATGGCATGAAGTTCTGTTGGTCTGATAACGGAGTCCTTTTGTCCGAGGGAGACAACGGTATCATTGAACCGTACTACATTTCTCATATAGAGGACCTTGCCACGGGAAAGCACTGGCGTAATCCAGAGTATCTGGGGAATCGCCGGGCGCGAGTCCCCATTTCCGTGATGTCTGCCCCTGACAGGTGGGCTGACGTTGGCAGTGCCAGCGTCAAATACCAATGGTCCCGAGACCAAGAGGGCGTCGACCCTCCCATGGTCTACCTCCACAGGGAGGTTGGGGACCACTACAGTCCCGCCAAGCTGGGAAACCAGCCTGAGGTCCACCAGATCTTCATGATCACCGAGAGTGAGGCCGGGAGCGCGGCTCCAAGCCGCGCCCCAAGCCAAGGGCCTAGTGCCGTGTCTTGGCAGGCCATCAGCACCTCGGACTTGGACCAGATAGCGGCCGCTCTGAACCCTGAACAGGTGGAGCAACTGGCGGATAGGTTATATCAGCAGGACCCCTGGGCTGCAGGCCAGGGAGCAATGTCCGCCATGGCGACGCGAAATCGTCGGGCCATGCAGGGAAACCTGCCTATAAACGGACTCAGAGCTGAGATGCCTGAGCCGCGGGGAGACCCGCAGACGTTCGGCCGCATCTTTGGAGAGCCTGCTCGATTTGAGCAGATGCATGGAAGCCCCTCGCAGAGCATGCACACACCGAGGGGCATGACTCCAATGGCGACACCACCTGCACAGTCTCCGTTCGGGACTCCTGGCCGCCCTGCCACAAACGGCACCCTCATGGAGAGGATTGCTGCGGCTAGGGCTGAGCATGGTACAGCTCTCCTGAACATGATGCCGCCCGGCACTCCAACGAGTCAGCAGGGAAACCTGCCCGGCACCCCAAGCCATCATCGGCCGTTTGCTGGACAAGCCACAGTAGCTGGTGTGCCTGATGAATACCGTGCGAGAGTGGCGGCCGATGTGCAGCAGGTGCAGAGCCATAATCTGCCTCATCCAAGTGGTCAGAGGTGGAGGCCGGCCTGGTCCTGGGAGCCTGAGGGTCCCAACCCAAGGGATCCTGCTCGGCAGCGAGCCTTCATCCCAGCGTTCAATGCTCACCCGAGCATGGCCCAGGGCCAGAGGCCACCGCCAGCACACATGAATCCGCCATTGTACCCTGATGGGTCCAGAGTTCCGAACAAGTTTGTTCGCGAATTGGCGGATCAGCTTCACAGCCTCACTAACGTTCGCTGCAGTGACCAATCTATGTATCCTCACATGGCCTTTATGCCTTCACCGACGACGCCAGATGTGGCTGTCCAGCCCACTGCCCATTCGATATCGTCGGGCAGTAGGGGCGTTCCTGATTATATCACGCAGACATACCACACTCAACAGGCATGCTTCAGGCGATGGCAGGCCGTGCAGAGCGCACGAGATCATTCACGTGCAGCTGCACTTGAGGTTGTGAGAAACAGAGGCTCACCTTTGCGAGGAAACCCGCCCGCTGCGACTCCTACCACCTCCGTGCCACAGTGCCGGAGGTGCTGGATCCAATAGGGACTCCCCCAGCTGCCTTCATGCCCTCCGAGACGGTATTGGAGAGACAGCGACGGGTATTTCCCAGAGCAGCAGATGTAGATATTTTCGCTGGGATGGAAGATACCTGTGCGGTATGCCTCGAAGAATTTCAGCCCAGGGAAAGTGTTTACCGTTTAAGGTGTAATCACTTGTTCCATGAGGGGTGCTGGAATTCAAATGTGGTGGGCCATGCCACAAATCAGCGCGAGGGAGATCCTCAGCAGCCACCGTGTGCTATCTGCCGAGCACCTGGCATCATAGCGTCATCGTTCCCGTGGACCGGCTCCTTCATTCAGACTCCTGAGCAAGCAGCGAGGGAGCTGCGGGAGTTGAGGAGCATGGTGGAGGAGATGACGGCCAGGATGCTAGATAGGCAGACAGCTCAGCCCCAACAGCAGGGAAACCTGCCAGAGGTGAGGCCGCCTATGGAGACGGGATACTTCGATCAGCTCATCCCGATGACGGCGCCTCAGCAGGGAAACCTGCCTAATACTCCTCAGATGTCTCCCCAGAGTGGGGGTGGGACTGAGATGGCACTGGACCCTGACCAGCTGCGTGAATTGCGTGTTCGGCACTTCCAGAATCAGATGGATAATGCGCACACAACATTTATGCTGGATGCCGACAATCCTGAGACTGATAGTCCGTCGTTTGACATATCAGACTCCTCAGTGGCAACAGCAGCAACGGCAGCCAGGGCCGTCAATATCACAGCGACGAACGAGGAGTTCGAGGAGTGGCTGCAATACAGGGATCACCTCACGAATGAGGGGCTGCAGGATATTGCCCTTCACTCGTATCTGACGCTGATGAGACGCACGACCCGCGAGCAGTATAAGAGCATACGTGACGAGTATGCCAACTGGCGGGAGGAGCGCGGCGATCACGTCCAGCACGTGTCGTACTTCCAGTACATCGACCTGGTGCGCATGGCCGAAGGCAGGCCGTATGCCAGCGTCATGCGGGGCAACCCGCCAGGGAGTGCGACCGACTCGCGGGGACACCCGCCTGAAGGCACAGCCGACACTTCAGAAACTGTGCACATCAAGCAGCCGAGTAAGACGTTCCTGGATGATGGTGGAAATTCCATCCTCATCGATGTAGGCTCGAAGATCAACATCATGGGCGAGAACACGAGCCGCAAGTTCGTCCAGGCTGCTGAGTCACACGGCCGTACTTGTACATTCGAGCCCCGCTCTCGTTTGAATATCAACGGAGTGGGAGAAGGGTCGGCCCCAGCGGATACCGTAGGCACATTCAGTATTGCCTGCGAGTACCAGGGGTCGACCCAGCTCGATTCATATAAGACGAACATTGTGTCAGGCTGTGGTAAAGATCTGCCAGCCATCCTGGGCCTCGATAGTACGCAGGAAAAACGCACGATCATCGTGCTTGAACGAGGCCAGGAGAAGCTGATATTCCCTGGAAAGGGGCAGGTCAAAATGGAGCTCCCCGAGGGCTCCCCGAAGTTGCCGTCAGGGCATCCGTCGATCAGGTGTGATCGTTTTGGAGCTTCGGGGCAACCCGCCTCGAGCTCAAGCAGCACGTCATTCCAGACGGTGCTGACGGTTGAGCCGACCCCGGCGCAGGAGCGCGAGCAATTGCAGGGAAACCTGCCTCAGGGGTTGATGGAGACGCTCGCCTTGGCCACTATGCGAGGCGACAACATCGACGATCTTGAATCGTTCGATTGCTTCGTTGCCAGGACACTGGCCCAGCATGATGGAAGTGTACCCATGGACGCTGTACGGTCCCGCCGGAAGATAGTAATGGGGTACACTAGCCGTGAGCTGCAGACGGTCAGTGACGCTAGGTCCAAAGGCGCGCTGAAACAGCTGATGGATAATCCATCCACGCTGACAGCATTTGCGGAGCAATCCGCCTCTGAGGCCACGGCGCGCTGCAGTGCTGAGCTCCAGCATCTGAGGGAAGCCCAGATGCTGGCAGACATTGCAGGCGCATCTTCTTTATCTTGAAGATGGCAGGGCGACGTCGCCCCCTCGTCGTCTTGCCTGTTGGCCGAAAAGCCGGGGGGTAACAAGGACAGCGGGGTAACCTGCCTTAGTAAGAGGGAGTTTGTCATTGAAGATACGAGAGAGGCTTGTGTCGACCTCCGCGCCCGAGGTTATATCTGTGATCGTATTTCCCACAATGAGCTTATGACAAGCGTGGGCACAGATTACCTGGGTGCGGTGATCAGTGGAGATTACACTCTCATATGGATTAGTACCCCGGGTGACTGGTATGTACGAACTCCAGGAAAGAGAGTGGCCCCACATTGGTCACGTATCCAGAACCTGTTGATAAAAGCCAAGAAACTCCGTAAGAAGATCATTATATTTGGTCCCCCAGGATATGTTTGGAAGTTATCTCCAGTACGCGATACTCTGGAAGATCTTAAATTGTCAGTAATACGGATGCGTCTGTGTCATTTCGGTATTCGGTTTAATATGCAAGACAGTACACCGAGTGGTACTTATATGCAGGTAGCGTCATCAATACCGATTAGCTCGAAGCTGTGGGCATGTACATGCAAACAGGCAATACCACAACATGTGTTGGATTGGTACGGGCATTCAGTACGGCATGCTGAATGGCGAGCCCAGACACGCACTACACTCATCCGTCACCTTAACGACAACATCCTGGGAATCACCACTACGCACGGAAACGTGCCAGTATATTTAAACACATATACACGTACGGACCATAACATCCGTCACTACGTGACGACCAACAAGGGAGGACCGAAATGGTCTGATGTTATCCGACGTGTAACGATTAACCTGGATACCAATGCGGTTATTCAGGATATCTCAGTTACCGATCAACCAACAGGGTATGATTGGCATGCACCACTACCTGCAGGGGTTGCCAACATCAGCACTCGGTTGTATTGGCAACCCGAGGAACCGGTCTTGCTCGGAAACGAGCCTACTCAATCACCACAGAAACTTCGACGCGTCATCATAGATGACTGTTCTCTCCCCCTCCCGACTCTGGCGATTGACGCATGCACCCACTCAACCACGACAATGGGCACACAGACCGGCGAACAAGACGAGCAAGTTTTACCCACAGAATCGCGTATCAAGCAGAAGGAAAGGCTCAAAGCCGAAAAGGAAGCAGGCATCAAGCCTCGCCGCATTAAAAAGCACGTTGAAGACGGAAACGATGATTGCGGCGACGACTTGTCAGGACTCGGACAGGATCTTATGGTAACCTGGAGTACTGACGTCCCTATTGAGCTGATAAGCTCCGCTGAAGACGATGACCTGTTCCTTACCCTCCCCACATCTATGCCCGACACACACGCTAACATATACAGCATAGTTGCTACACTATGCTATGGTCATAACAACTGCGTGGATATGTTGGAGCTTTGTGGTGGTGAAGGTGGTCTCGCAGAGCTTGCCTTCTCAAGGGGACTCTCCTCAGGAGGCAACCTAGACAAGACTACATATGTCGACCTGGGAGGCCCCTCGGCGCAGCGGGTTATAGACCACTGCTTCGCTATATGCTACGCACGAGTTGCCATGCTACAACCCAGCTGCCGCACCACAGGACCACCATCCTACTACAACTACAAAGTCAATTACAACACTTGGGAACAGCACCAAAGAAGATTTACCACACATAACTTATTGTGGTAAAATTGCTGTATCCCAAGATGACGCTCTGAGGTGGTTTATACGCGAACAACCTACAGGAACATGGGTGGATGATATTTCCCCATGGAAGGAACTTGCCAACCGACCACACATTACAACCGTACGCATTGATCAATGTGCTACGGGACTCAAAGATACGGCTGGTGACTATATCAAGAAGCCGACAAATATCACCAGCAACGACGAGACAATTCTTAAACCCTTTGGGCGACTCAAATGCAACGGTCAGCATGTGCACGCACAACCGTGCAATAAAGAGCTTTCACTGGCACAAAAATACACTCGACGACTGCAGTCTGCCTTCGTGGAAGCCGTCTATCTGGCGAGAGCCATTGATACTACGCGCGGAAACGCGCCTATAAGTACCGCACATGCTTACCCTGCAGACCTTCCCGATCAAGCTGAACCAGGCGAAGGTATGAGACGCATCGGTGATCGTATCATCCCAAAGGTGGCCACTTGCCCGGCATGCATCGACAACGCCCGAAAGGACAGTCCTAGCCATAACAGAGACCCTACGCAGTGTAAATATCATGATTCCATCTCTGTATATTGGCCATGTCCCGCATGCCAGAGGGATCTTACGAGAAGCAAGGGTGGTGTTAAGAACCACCTCGATACCGAACCTGGTAAATGTCGTTTTGCTGAACCATTTAAACTTCCAGACGATCACGACCCCGAAGGCAAAACCGTGCCAGCTTGGTGGAAACCCTTACCTAAACCTGGTGAGGGCCAAGCTTCAGCTTCAGGTGGCCGCCAAGGCGCACACGCCAGGCCACCACGACCACGATCCTTCGGTAACGTCGATCCGACATCTGGTGCCAGCAGTTACGACATGCTACGAGACGCCCCCGAGCGTGGAAACACGCCTTCCGCGTCCTCTAGCGAAGCGCCACAGGTAGCGGCCCGTCGCGGCCGCCTACAAGGCGTACCACCACCTCCAGATGCAGTCGATGCAGGGGACCAACTACGGAGAGCTACAAGGAACCCTCTTGCCTCTACCGGCTCTGGGGCTCCACGACTACCCGACTGGACGAGATTCAACATCCAACACAGTCTACAAAGTCTCCGTAGTCACGAACCTCATGTCGTGAAAAAGGAACTCCGAAAACTGCATCTGCGATGGTATCATGCGAAAGAACCTAAGATGAGGCTAATCCTCGACAAAGTGGGGCTGGATAACGTTCGACTGAACATGATCAAGGAAGTTTGCGACACCTGTCGGGAATGCAGAGCATGGGAACGTCCAGGAAACTCAACATTATCCTCGGTGAGCCTTCCCGGTAACTGGCTCGACGAAGGCGAAATGGACCTCATGTTCTACAAGAAACGGACCATATTTCACATTATGGATCGTTGTATTCGCCTGGCAGCAGGCCTAGAAATTTCCGACAGAGAACGTGACGCTATCCTTGACGCCTACCACTACTGCTGGATTGCCTATCACGGACCCTTCAAAGTCTTATACTCAGACGGAGAAGGCGCCCTGAACAATGATGCCGCTAAAGCCATGATGGCCAATAAGGGCACGGAACTTCGTATCCGAGCACCTGGCCAACACGCGACTTCAATTGAGTCTCGAAACGGCATTCTCAGAGGCGTCCTCCACATGATTGAGGAAGAACTGAATAGACACAACATCCCTGCTGTATTCACTAGAGTATTGGCGGAAGGCATCTTCGTTACTGATGCTTTTACGTTTTATAACGGAGTATCGCCATACCAAGCACACACAGGACGTCAGCCCTCCTTTCTCCCTGATCTCGACACCCCTGACTTTCCCAAGGGACCCGAGACTTCAGGACACGAACGAGAGAGTCGTGTGAGGGAAGTCAGCCTAGAAGCCATAACTCAGGCCACTGCTGTGGCCAAGACAAATCGGGCTCTTAGGGCTAAAACGACTCCTGATGGTGCTCGCCTTTACTCTGCAGGGGATTTGGTCGATTACCACCGACCCACTGCCACTAAGGACGATCATGGAGGCTGGAATGGCCCATTCCCGGTGATCCGCAATGTGCCTGAAAGAGGACATATTGTTGTCACCTAAACCCTAAACCCGAAACCCTAAACCCTAAACCCTAAACCCCGTGTAAGACCACCCCCACACATAAAATGGAGCGGGGGTGGGGTAGTCGTGTTGTGGTGACATCATGTTGAGCGGAACCATGTTTCGGCTATGGGGCCAGCTCTCCTTTTCACATTCCCACCCCGCGCCCGTTAGGGCGGCGAACCACCCACGGCTTTCTCTATTAGGGTTTAGGGTTCATTCGGTAATCGGGGTTCTCTTTCTCTTAGGGCTCCACGATTCCAATCGGTTTGGCGATCTTGCTCATGGGTTCGACATACAATGCTTTGTGTATCACACGTACACAGATACCCTCCTAGGTCTTAAGATATGCGCAATCCTGGGTTTAGGGTTGACGCTTTGCGTCGGGGGAAAGAGTTTGGGGTGGAACGCCGCGCAGGCGTTTGATTGTGCGCTTGTGGCGCCGGCTCCGCTCGCTTCGCTCGCTCCGCCGATACCGCTCTTCTTGAACTATGAAATCCAATTGGCGCGCCGAGGAGCGCCCTGGGCGCTGGGCGGCAGCTGAGTCACCGTGAATGGCGCCTGGGGTACCTTGGAAGGCGTTCAGAGAGCCTTGGAGGGCCCTCAGGAGAGCTCCTGGGGAGCTCCTGGGTGGCTCCTGAAGAGCTCCTGAAGGGTTCTGGGGGTCCTGGGAACCTCCTGGAGGGCTTGGGGCGGAGCTAATTCACCGTGGCGCGCGCCCTGGGGGGGCCCTGGGGGGCTCCTGGGGGGCTCCTGGGGGGGCTCCTGGTGAGCTCTTGGGGGAGCTCCTGGAGAGCCTCGGGCGGGAGCTAATTCACCGTGGCGCGCGCCCTGGGGGAGCCCTGGGGGAGCCCTGGGTGGCTCCTGGGGGGCTCCTGGGGGGCTCCTGGAGAGCTCCTGGGGGAGCTCCTGGATGGCCTCGGGAGGTAGCTAATTCACAATGGCGCGCGCCCTGGAGGGGCCCTGGGGAGCTCCTGGGGGAGCTCCGGAGGGGGGCTCCTGGAGGGCCTCGGGCGGGAGCCAATTCACCGTGGCGCGCACCCTGGAGGGGCCCTGAGGGGCTCCTGGGGGGCTCCTGGGGTGCTCCCGGGGGGCTCCTGGGAGGGCTCCTGGAGGGCTTCGGGCGGGAGCTAATTCACCGTGGCGCGCGCCCTGGGGGTGCCCTGGGGGGCTCCTGGAGGGCTCCTGGGGGGCTCCTGGTGGGGCTCCTGGGGTGCTCCCCCAGCGGCCAATTCACCGTGGGCCTGGTCGAGGGGGGCGCGCCCCGGCGGGCAAGTCACAGTGGGCCTGGTCCGGGGGGGGGCGCCCCAGAGGCAATTCACCGTGGGCCTGGTCTGGCGCGGGCTCCCCCAGCGGCCAATTCACCGCGGGCCTGGTCTGGGGGGGGGGTTAGGGTTTAGGGTTTAGGGCTTAAGCCCTAAACCCGGGTTTAGGGTTTACACAACGTATTAGCGTCTGCGGACCTCGCGGCGGTGTCAATTGGCCTGCGCTATCGCCGAGAGCGCTTCCGTGCGTGCCCGCTCGAAGATCGCGCTCCCTCTCGCGCGGCGGCTGTCTGCCTGCGCTGTTCCGAGAGCGCTTCCGCGCGTGCCCGCTCGAAGATCGCGCTCCCTCCCGCGCGGCGGCTGTCTCCCAGACGTCCCAGAAGCGCCCACTGCGCGCCATTCGCGCGTGCCCGATTGCAGGCGCTGAGCCTGCTGCGGAGCGCGCTGCGCGTGCTTCTAGCGACGTCGCGACGCGGGCGCGAAATGCAGCGACTGCGGCATTCCCGCTAGCTGCGAAGTGCGCTGCGCGCGCTCCTGGGAGCGCCTGGGAGCACCTGGGAGCGCCTGGGAGCGCCTGGGAACGCTTGGGAGCGTGCCGGGAGCGTGCCGGGAGCGGCCGGGGGAGGGGGGATTGGCTTCGGGGTCGGCTGCCAGGGGGCGGCAAGGGCCGAGCGGGCGCTTCGCGCGCTTCACGACATCGGCGCTTCAGTCATATACCGGGAACAGGAATTCGGCCAGTGGGCGCGTTGCCGGCCGCGTCGGGACTGGGGCCGCGGGATGGCGCTGGCGGCTCGGACGACGACCTCGGACGGCTGGCCGGGCGGGCCAGGGTCTGGCTGGCGCTCGGCGCGCTTCGCGACACTGGAGCTGTAGTCATATACCGGGGACAAGGATTCGGCCAGGGCGCGCGGCTCGGGCCCGGCGGGGCTGGGGGCGTAGGGAAGCCGCGGCGGCTGGGGCCGGCGCCGCGACCGGCTGGCCTCGGGGTCGGCTGGGAGGAAGGGGCTGGCCTCGGGGTCGGCTGCCAGGGGGCGGCAAGGGCCGAGCGGGCGCTTCGCGCGCTTCGCGACATCGGCGCTTCAGTCATATACCGGGAACAGGAATTCGGCCAGTGGGCGCGTTGCCGGCCGCGTCGGGACTGGGGCCGCGGGATGGCGCTGGCGGCTCGGACGACGACCTCGGACGGCTGGCCGGGCGGGCCAGGGTCTGGCTGGCGCTCGGCGCGCTTCGCGACACTGGAGCTGTAGTCATATACCGGGGACAAGGATTCGGCCAGGGGGCGCGCCTCCGGCCGGGCGGGGCTGGGGGCGTATAGGGAAGCCGCGGCGGCTGGGGCCGGCGCCGCGACCGGCTGGCCGGGGGGGGCAGGTGGCGCGCGGCGCGCGTCGCGCCTCTCGTTGCGGGTTTCTGGACAGAGAATCCTTTAGGAGAGACTTCGTTAGGAAGTGTCGGTGCGACCAGGTGCTAAACTTACTTGTGTTTGTGCGCCGCGGCAGCAAGCCGGGGCCGCCGGTCGGCTGGGAGGGGGGGGGCTGGCCTCGGGGTCGGCTGCCAGGGGGCGGCAAGGGCCGAGCGGGCGCTTCGCGCGCTTCGCGACATCGGCGCTTTAGTCATATACCAGGGGCAGGAATTCTGCCAGGGGGCGCGTTGCCGGCCGCGTCGGGACTGGGGCCGCGGGATGGCGCTGGCGGCTCGGGCGATCTGTAGTCATATACCGGAGACAAGGATTCGGCCAGGGGGCGCGCCTCCGGCCGGGCGGGGCTGGGGGCGTAGGGAAGCCGCGGCGGCTGGGGCCGGCGCCGCGACCGGCTGGCCGGGGGGGGCAGGAGCCGGTCGGCGCGTGGCGCGCGTCGCGCCTCTCGTTGCGGGCTTCTGGAAAGAGATTCCTTCAGGAGAGACTTCGTTAGGAAGTGTCGGTGCGACCAGGTGCTAAACTTACCTGTGTTTGTGCGCGGCGGCAGCAAGCCGGGGCCGCCGGTCGGCTGGGCGGGGAGGGGCTGGGCTGGGGGTCGGCTGTCGCCACGGGGCAAGGGTCGGGCGGGCGCTTCGGCGCTTCGCGACATCGGCGCTTTAGTCATATACCGGGGACAGGAATTCGGCCAGGGGGCGCGTTGGCCAGCCGCGTCGGGGCTGGGCCCGCGGGGTGGCGCATTTGGCTCTGGCCGGCACCGCTGGTGCTCGGCGCGCTTCGCGACACTGGCGCTTTAGTATTACACCGAGGACAAGGATTCGGCTAGGGGGCGCGCTCCGGCCGGGCGGGGCTGAGAGCCCGGGAAAGCCGCGGCGGCCGGGGTCGGGGCCACGACCCGCTCGCCGGGGTGGGGGGGAGGGCCAGTCGGCGCGTGGCGCGCGTCGCGATACACGTGGATGGGTCCGGACAGAGATTCCTTTAGGAGAGACTTCGTTCGGAAGTGTCGGTGCGACCAGGTGCTAAACTTACCTGCGCTTGTGTGCGGCGGCAGCCGGCCAGGGCCGCCGGCCGGCCGGTGGGGGGAGAGCTGGCCTCGGTGTTGGCTGCCAGGGGGGGGCAAGGCTGGGCGGGTGCTTTGCGCGCTTCGCAACGTCGGCGCTTTAGTCATATACCGGGGACAGGAATTCGGCCAGGGAGCGCGTTCCTGGCCGCGTCGGGGCTGGGGCCGCGGCCTTCTGCTTCTTGGCCATATCTGCATGTCTTTTGGTATCTCCCATTATCCTCCCTGCGGCATCTTTCTTTTGCGTTTGCGCTTCCATCCCCCCTGCTATGCTCCTGCGCGCAGGTGCTTCATGGACTCCGAGTTCGCGAGGACTCACTCGCTTTGGGCGCAAATCCATTGCGGGTGTAAGACGTGGGCATCTCTGCGAATGAACTCGTCTGGCGCTGGTGCACAGGAGGCCTGTTCGGGCCTTCTGCGTTGGGCGCTGGTCGGTCGAGCATTCGCGGAGGTCCTTCTCGACGAAATCGTGCTATATGGGTGTCGCCGATTCCAGTTTGAGCGTGGCTGGTAAGGGTTTCTGCGTGGGTGTGTCGGTCTCGTTTGGGAACGGTTTTCCTGGGGGATGAAGCGACACCCGTGTAGCACGGCTTGTGCCCTGCCGTGGCACTCTGGCCGTCGAGAACTGCGCGACGCGCACCACGTATACAGGGAGCGGGAATGATAGTACCGTGACCCAGTCAGAGTGTCCGGGGCTCTCTGCCGCGAGGGTCCTGCAGGGTACAGGCATATATTGGATGTTCTCAGGTGTGAATGAACGTCTTCTTTGAAGCGGCGCAGCGGGCCACGCCCTGCGTGGGGCCTGGCGCTCTCCTGGCGCTATCTCCGAGCTATCTTTGAACGACGCCACAGACGGCGCTTTCGGCCTCGCCCCCGCGCCCGCTGCGGCCGCGGGCTACGCCCGGCGCGCCGCCTGGTGCCCTCTGGAGCATCCGAAGGCCCACAGAGACGCTCTGGAGTCACCCAGAGACACAAACATTACGCCCACATACATTGCGTCCGTAGACATTCGGTTCGAGCTCTTACGCACTCCGCCTTCGCACCGCGGCGCCGGCTTCACCCGCTGCCGAGCCATGTTCGGGTCTCTGCGCAAGATGTCCTCGGCCGCCTCCTCCTCTGGCGCCGGCGGCGCTGGCGGGCCCTCTCGCGCGGCGGGCGGCCCCGGCAAGCGAGGGCGCCTCGCGTCGTTTTCCGACGCCGCTCCTGCGCAGAAGAAGTCGTTTTCGGAGGTGCTGCTCCCGGCCGAGGCGCCGATTGTGTTCGACGTTCACCCCTACGGCTCAAGCGCGGAGAACCACATCACAGGGTGGCCCGCCGGCTTGCCCTGCTGGCAGGTGCAGGTCGTGCACTCCGCGTACCCGTCCATGACGGCGTTCTTCCCCCCGGCGTTCGACGCCTTCCTCAAGGACGCGGCGCACGAGGAGGGCTCGCCGAAGTCCCTTAAGGAATTCCAGGAGATGTGCTTCTTCCGCGCTCAGATTACGCGCGTGGACGCCGATGCGGCGAACGTGCCCCTTGTCCCGTGGCGCTTGGCGATCTACATTGCGGGCCGCTCGGAGGCGTTGACGGACGCGCTCAAGCTTCTCATGGCGTACGCGAACCACCGCGCACAGAACCCGCACATGCGCGACAGGAAGCTTTTCCCCGACCCAGCCGTCCAGAAGTTCGAGATGTACCTCGGCGCCGGTTGCCCGAGCGCGGCCGCGACTATCTCGAACGCGGACAACGTGCAGATGTTCCGCGACCGCAACTTGCACAAGTGGTCCGAGGCGGCGGGGCCGGTTGGGAACAAGTATCTCTTCATGGACCTGGAGGTGGAGGTGGCCGGAGCGCTCGCGCTCGGCTGGCGCGGGCGCACGTGGCCTCTCCGCAACGCATTCGACGCCGCAGAGATCCCGCTGATGTCCGACGGGGCGGGCGGCTTCGTGCGCGTCCTGAAAGGCGACCGGGCGGCGATCGCCAACCAGGCGGATCGCCAGAAGATCATCGACCTCGTGACGAGCGGCCTCAACAATTTCCCTACGATCGTGCTGGCCGAGAGCATCCCCGAAGTGGGCGAGAAAGCTTCTGATGAAGACGTATACGCCGCTGCCAGGGACTTCCTCGCGATGCTCCGCGCAGTGCCACACGTGGTCGTGAAGGAGATCGCCAGGCAGGAGAACGTCGAGGAGACCGCCGAGCAGCAGGGGGAGCTGGGCAAGGAGAGCGATAAGGAGAAGGACGACCTGGAGGCGTGAGCGGCCCGCGCGCTTGAGCGCGCGCATACAGACAGCGCCGGCATTCGGCGCGCGCCGAGCACGGCAGCGCCTTCCTCTTGCCGGCGGCACTTTGCGAGGTACGGCGTGGTAACACATTCACCACTCGCGCTCTGCTAACGCCTGCCCCGCGTGTCGGAATTCCGCGGGGCAGCGTTAGGTGCCCGCGCCAGCCGATCTCTCCAGATTCAATTGCGATGGAAAAAGACAGCGTTCTGCAGAGATGCCGCTTCCCCAGACGGTCCCTGGAAGCAAGCGGGCCTGCGATATTGCCCCAGGCGGTGCCGAGAGAGCTCCAGCGATGCGATCGGGCGCACGTATCAGCGAGAGATGTCCAAGTCGTTTTAGCAATCTGAGTTCAACGAGGCCGGCAAGACTCCAAGCCTCGTTTCTCGGCCTCTCTCCGTAGATTCTCGGCCCAAGCAAGCCTTGGCGCGGTCTGCGAGACTGCTTCGAGATATCCTACATCTGACCCATGGGGCCGCCCATCTGTGAAGGGCGCGCGGAGCATGGTGCCACAGTGCAATGTCGGTTCCACCAGACCCGGCCCGGTCAGGCAGCGCTGGCGAAATTCTCCAATCAGTGCACGTGGTGCAGCGCGGACGGCATGCAGGCCCAGTGCGCGGCGGGGGAGCGTCAGCGCAAGCTCTTAGGGTCTGCAGTAGATGCTGGCTCCAGCGATCGCCAGTGTTTCCGATTTGCTCCGGTGAGCGTTTCTTGTTCGAGCGATCCCCGAGACGCATCTGCGCGATCAATCGTGGCGGGGTTGGGAGCCGATTAATCTGGGTACGTGCGCCCCATCGCATCGGCGACCGATCGGGTTCGACCGATCATCAATCGCTTGCTCCCGCGCGATCGCCAGTGTTTTCGATTTGCTCAGGTGAGCGTTTCTTGTTCGAGCGATCCCCCAGACGCATCTGCGCGATCGATCGTGGCGCGGTTCGGGGTCGATTGATCTGGGTTGTGCGGCCGATCGCATCGGCGACCTATCGGGTTCGACCGATCATCAATCGCTTGCTTCCGCGCGATCGCTGTCATCCTAGGTCGCAGCTCGCGAAGTTCTTCGAGGCCGACCCGGACATCTTCGACTTGGCATCGCGCAGGATACCTGTCGACCACCAGAAGGAGATCGTAGAGGGTTACTTCGAAGAGGCGCTCGCCCGCGGAAGGGCCCGCGCCGATTTCGGCGCAGACGAGGTCGCAGACGATTCTTGGGAGATCCACAAGGGCGACGTGCGCAACAGATATCACTCCGAGCGCGGCAGTCTGGCCATTCATCTGGTGGAAAAGGTGGAGGGCGCGAAGTGCACTGAAGAGGAGTTCGCAGAGTTTTACCAGCTCTACGACGCAAAGACGGACGACGGGGAGCCGATGCTAGGCAGGGGAGGCATCATGCGCTGCATAGGCAAGGATAAGACGCGCTACGGTGAGTTCGCAGCCAAGGTCCGGGACATGGGCGCGGCCACGCGAGCCCGAGGGCGGCGGCCGCAAAAGCTCAAGGTCGCGATGCAAGAGTTCCTCGAGAAGCAGAAGGATGAGCCGCAGAGCGCCACTCAGGACGATGCTCGGCGCGCCGAGTTTGCCGCGCGCGCGGCGCCGCACACAGGGCGGTTGACCTTCAAGCCAGGCGCCGACGGGGCGGTCGAGTGCGTGCTCACGGAGGAGCAGAAGGCGCTGGTGCGAGAGATGCAGAGTGAGAGAGCTTCGACAATGGAGTACTTGTTCAGCCGGAACAACCTCTGCGCGTGTTTCGGGATTGACGGTCACAAGTACCGGGCGCTGCTCGCGGCGGCCGGGGCCGACCCGCGCCAGGACCTGCAAAAGACGAGTGGCCTCGTCCTTGAGGAAGAGGCGGCGGACCGTTCGGGCGACCCGAGCGTCCAGTACGAGAAGAGTTGGCTGCGGTGGGCAAAGGAGCTCTCGCTGGATAGCCCCAGCGTCGTGTGCTTCGCCTGCGGCGTCAAGGTCTCCAAGCACCACTGCAAGCGCGAGTGCCCGTCAGACCTCATCGCACAGGCCTTGCGCGAGGACGCCTCCGAGATTATCCCGCGCATCTGCGATTACTGCGTGCGGGCGGAGGATCGCGGGGCGCGCGTCTCGCGGGATGCCATCGACACGGGGAACACTCCGGAGCCGCTTCGAGGACTCACTCGCCACGAGGAGCGATTGCTCCAGCTGGTGGAGACGAACGTGGTCATGGTGCACGCGCCCAAGGGCGGCACGGCGACGGCGAAGGGCGGGACCTTCGTTGCGCCGCTGGAAGCGCCGCGCGCCTGCGAGGTGCTCGGCGGCGCCAGCATGGAGATCACCGACGGCGTGCTCTGGCTCCGGCCGCGGGGCGTCCCGCCCGGCTGGGCAGTCCCCGTGCGCGCTCACAAGCTCCTCGACGCGCTGAAGTGGCTCGCGAAGAATAACGCATACTATCGCGACTTCTCCGTGCTGGGCCAGGCAACGGCAGCCATCAAGGCCCTCGGGACGAAGCTCGCTGAGAAGCTTGCTGACGATCGCCAAGCGATCGACCCGGAGGCCGAGGCGGCGGCGCAGGGCGCTTTCGAAGGAGACGCAACGTACTTCACCGCGGGCGGGCCCGCTCCGGTCGGCGCCGTTGTGGAAGACCTCCAGAAGAACCGGGAGTCGGCGGAGATTCGCCCGTTGACGGAGGCGCTGGCGTTCCCGACGCTGTTCCCGGGGGGCGAGGGCTCCTGCCCCGAAGAGCTCCGCTTCAGCAGCTACGCGTGGCGCCGCCTGCTGGACTGCAAGACCAAGTTCCAAGAGAATCCGGATTACACCTTCTACCAGCTCGAGACGTGGTTCCGGAAGAGCTTGAGCAGCGCGACGTCCGTGTTCGTGGGGAAGCGCGAGGTGCCCGGTCGGGAAGCGGCGGAGCGCAGAGCATACGCCGTGCAAGGTAAAGTGCCCGGCACGACCGCGTTCCTGGGCCAGAAGCGCACCCATTGCGTCCAGATGATGCGCCAGCTCGGGCGCCCTGATTTCTTCCTCACGCTCACGAGCCACGAGCGCCCGCCGCACATGCTCGCAGCGTGCGTAAAGGCGCAGCTCTACAACGACAGCCCCGGCCTGCCGCTTGATCGTGTGGAGAAGACTGTCGCCGCGCAGGTGCTGGCGTACACGAACGACCCAGAGCACAAGTGGGATGGCAGCCCGCAGTGCGACGAGAAGATCAAGGGCACGAATGACGCGGCCGCGGCGTGCGAGAGCGGCTCGGAGACCAGGCGAACTGGGATGACAGCTCTTCAACTGTGCCAGAAGTTCCCTGCAGACGTCGAGCGCGAGTGGAACCGGCAGTTGGAAAGATTTCTCAGCTGGATCACCGAGGCGCGGAAGACAAAGGGAGAGAGCTGCCCGCCATTTCCGAAGCCGACTCTGCTTCGCGGCACGGAGGCGGCGGACGGTGGCGAAGCGCCCATGGGCGCCGAGGATGTCGGATATATGGATCTGCTCCAGGGCGACGTCAAGTGGGATTGCTGGGACGGCAACCTGGACGAAGCGCCCCCCTTCGTCGCGCAAGACTTCGTCAGCCGCGTGGAATGGCAGAAGCGGGGTTTCCCCCATGCGCACATGCTGCTGTGGGTGGGCGACTGGGGGGCCGAGCGCGACGCTCGGCTCGCCGCGGAAGAGGTCGCGCAGCCGCACCCGGACGCGGCCCCGCCCGTGGCCGGTGACTCCATCTGGCGCGTGAGCAAGGAGCAGTTGGATCAGCTCCTCTCCGGGAAGGCCAGCGCGGTCGTGAGGCCGCGCGGGCTGAAGGACGCAGGGCGCAAGTGGTTGGCGTGCACTGCGGACGCGGGCGCCCAGATCGTCGCGGTGGCGCACGTGGCAGGCGCCCGGCAGGTCATGTCGCAGGACGAGTGGCGCCAGAAGAGTAAGGAGCACGGGATGAGCCGGCGGACGTGCCTCTACAGGAAGACGTTCCTCGTGCACGTGCGCATGGTGCAGCAGCTGGCAGAGGCGGTGCCGTACGCCGACCCTGGTGCGCGCGCCTGCGGTGATCATGTATTTCGCCCCACGGACGCAGGGCCGCCGACGGACAGGGTTCTCCTGTTGCCCCCGCCGCGCCGATACCTTCCCGACTGCGTGAAGGTAAACTGTATCTGGGACATCGACGCGGCGCACATGGACGTCTTGGCGTCTGGCTCCTCCACCGTCGTCGCGCGCCCCGTCGGCGTCGTCGGCGAGGAGCGGAAGTGGCTGGCGCGCGCCGTAGATTCTGGCGCCCAGATCGTGGGCTGGACATCCGCATCGGTAAACCGAGAGGTGCCGTCCGAGGAGGAGTGGGTCGCCGCCCGAGAGACCTACGGCCTCGTCGAGGACGCCCTCCCCTTCGCGCCGACGTTCCTCGTGGAGCTGCGAGCGCTGCAGCTGTTCGCCAAGCCCGTCGACTACGCGCCACCGCGCGCGGGCTCTGGAGTCGGCGGAGCCCCGCCGCCGCCGCAGCCGCACACGGAACCTCGCGGCGGTGGCGAAGCGGCAGAGCGCGGCGGCGAAGAGGCAGAGGGCGAGCCGCCTGCAGCCCCAAAGCGCCCCGCGGCAGATTGGCTTGACGGGGCGGCCTCGGAGACGGACGACGAGCTCCTGGGCCCGTCGAAGGTGGACAACGTCGCCAGTATCTACGACGTGTATACGCGGACGACGGGGCCGAAGAGGTGGCGTGGAGTCTATCGTGACGGGGTGATGACGCTGCTCACGAAGTCGCTGATGCACAAGCACGGACCATACTGCGGGAAGTACTCGCTCGGACGCTGCCGCTTCGGGTTCCCGCAGCAGCCGGTGGAGAAGAGCCGAAAGAAGAGTCAGCGAGAGCTCTGGAACAACGGCTCCTAGAACAAGTACTTCGTGCGGCGCCGCAGCGGCGACACGATGATGGGCCTGTACAACCCCCGGATATTGCGCCGGTGGCGCGGTTCCATGGACCTCCAGGTCGTCGAGAACTTGCACGCGGTGGTTCGGTACATTCTGGGCTATTGCTTGAAGAACGACACCGCGAAGGACGCCGTGGGCAAGCTCAACCAGGAGATCGCGAGGGTGCCGGCGACCGGGCCTGTGACGAGCAAGCAAGTGTACCGCCTCGCTTACATCGGCACTCAGGGCCGCGTGACCTCCACGTTCGAAGCGTGCCACCACCTCCTCGGACTTCCCGTGGTGCGCATCTCGCGGGAGTTCCAGTGGGTCCATGCCGGCATGCCCGAGTCTTACTCGGCCTACGTGCCGCGGCACCTCTGGCGCCAGGCCATCGCGAACCCGGAGAACGCGCCCGAGCCCACGGCGCCCGCAGTGATCCGCCGTTATGCGGAGTGGCGCGCGGGGAAGGTCGCCGTCTTCGACGACACTGGGGAGCAGGTTCCGCTTCTCGTGGAAGGCAGGGCCGCCGAGAACTACGAGTGGGTGAGCCCTCGCGAAGTGACGCTGTTCGACTTCGTGGCGTCCTACTCGACGTCGTACAATTCCGACCCCAAGCTGAGAGCGCAGCCAGCAATCGTGCCCACGAAGGCTTTCGACCCCGAGCGCGAGACGGAGGCGCACTATTACTCCAAGCTCCTCCTGCACTACCCGTGGGCCGATTTCGACGAGGACGACGGGCCGGAGTGGCTGGAGCCCTCGGACGACGGCAGTCACCAGAGTGCTTTCGTCCGCCTGTCGAAGGCCAGCAATCAAGGAGAGCACGGCGACGAAGCGGAGGCACCGCCAGACAACGCCCCGGCGCGCGAGGAAGAGGCGGAGCTCCCTGCGCCCGACTTCTTCCTGAAGTCCACGGTCTTCCCGAAGCTGAGCATCGCGGAGGCCGCGTGGCGGGAGCTGAAGCGGCTCAATTGCGCCCTCGTCATGCGGTCCGCCATGCAGGCGCCAGGGGCTGCGGAGGACTGGGAGAACCACCGGGAACTGCTGCGCCGCCTCCGCCTTGCCGCTGGCCGCCCCGACGAGGAGGCCGACGACCCGGACCGAGACGAAGATCTGGAGGAGCTGGCGGGCGCCGCGCCGCACGCCATTAGCGCCTTCGGACCAGTGGCCGGCGGCGACGAGGCCGTGCAGTTGCTCTTCGGCCCCGACGCGCAGAAGTCCAAGCAGCAAGACATCGTCTACTGGTTCCTGGAGCAGGTGCGCCAGGGCAATCGCGCCCCCGCGCGCGTCCTTCTCCACGGTCCCGGCGGATGCGGGAAGTCCGTGGTCGTCCGCGCCGTCGCGCGCCTCTTGCGGACAGAGGGGCACGGCGTCGCGCTCGCGGCGCCGACGGGGTGCGCTGCCTTCCTGATCAACGGCTGCACCCTGCACTCCTGCCTCCACTTGCCAGTTGAGAACAAGTCCTTCGGCCACGCCTCGGACGCGCCGCCCCCTTCCGGGCCCGCGCTGGAGCACCTCATCGAGTTCTGGAAGCCTGTCCGCGTGCTGGTGATCGACGAGATCTCCATGGTCTCCTCGGAGATGCTCGCTCGGATCGACGCGCGGCTGCAGATCTACAAGCGCCAGCCGGGAGTGCCATTCGGCGGCCTTCACCTGCTCCTCTGTGGGGACCTCTACCAGCTTCCTCCCCCGAAGGGCCAGCCCGCGTACGCGGCTGTCCAGCTGTGGAAGATGTTCCTGCTCTGTGAGCTCGAGGGGAATCACCGAGCGGCGCGGGACCCCGCTTACGCCGCTCTGCTGGAGAGAGTCCGGAAAGGCCTGCACACCGAGGCCGACCTCGCGACGCTTCGGACCAGTCGACTGCGCAAGCCACCCGCGGACAGCCGCGCGCCGCACCTACTGGCGACCCGGAAGGCTGTCCGTCAGGTGAACGAGGAGATGCTCGAGCGACACGCGGAGACGCACGGCTTCGAGGTGCACGCCGCGCCCGCGCAGGACACGTCGCACCGCACGGGGCGCCCGGTGGAGGTCGACACGGGCTGCGACAATCCCGAGGACACCGGCGGCCTCGAGTCAGACGCGCGGTTCGCCATCGGGGCCAAGGTCATGCCCCGTCGGAATTTAGACATCAGCGACGGCCTCGTCAACGGCGCCCGCGGCATGGTGACGGACATCAAGCTCGCGCGGGACTCTGGCGAGGTGCTCAAGGTGCGCGTGGAGTTCGAGCGCGGCGGGCAGGCGTCCCGCGAGGAGGAAGGCGACGCAGATCTTCCGGGCGTGCTCATCAGCCCCGTGCAGGGCGCTTTCCAGAACGAGGACGGCGAGCGAATCCTTCGCCGGCAGCTCCCCCTGGTGCTCTGCTGGGGCCTCGCGATCCACAAGGCGCAGGGCGGCACGGAGACGAAGGGCAGCGCCTTGAGCCTCGACGAGACAGTTCGCCAGCAGTGCCAAGCTTACGTGGGCCTGTCGCGGGTCGAGTGCCTGGCCGACCTGTACCTCGCCGCGTTCGACGAGCGCGCCATCATCCCCGCGGTTGGCGTCGACCACGCGCTGCTGCAGCTCCGCCTGCAGCAGGGCTACGAGGCGGAGCGGGGCAACGGGCCGAACAAGTTTTGGAGAGCGTGCTTCGCGCCAGCGCAGACGGCGCAGGAGCTCGAGGAGGCGATCGCGAGCGCGCCACCAGGGGCGTTCGCCGAGCGGCAGGCGGAGTTGCTGGAGGCGCGTGCCGCAGAGGAGCGCGGGGACAAGGGCGCGTTCACGTGCGAGTGCTGCGGCGAGGGATGCGGGACGAAGCGCGCGCTCGCCACCCACAAGAGGGAGACCTGCACAGTGGCGAGGATGATCCGCGTGCGGAAGCGCCCGGCGGGCGCTCCGCCGCCGCCGCCGCCCCTGGATCCGGAGGAAGCGCTTGGCGTCTTGTCGAGGATGGCGGGCGGCGACCGCCGGCAGCGGATCACGGGGAAGCGCCTTGCCGCTGCCGCGGCCCAGCAGAAGGCGGCCGCTGGGCAGACGCCCCAGGCTGCCGCCCAGCGAGCCTCTGCGGAGACGGATGCTGGGGAGCTTCCCGACTCCGCCGCGCCGGCCGCGCCCGCGGTGCCGCCGCGCCGGAGGGCCAGGCTTGCAGCTTTGCAGCAGGCACCGGCCAGCGCCGATGAGTTCGAGGCCGAGGAGCGCACTTCTGCTGCCCCCGATGCAGAGACGCCGCCCTCGCCGCCGCCGCCGCCCAAGCGGCCCCGTCTCACGAGCCTGGCGCCGGCCGCGAGCGGCGCGGAGGCCGCGGCGGCCCCGCGATCAGCCCCTCCCGCCGCGGCGCCCCCGCGCGCGCCGCCGGCGCTGAAGAGGCCGCGGCTCGCCGACCTCGCGCAGGCCGCGAGCGGCGCAGAAGAGGAAGCGCAGGCCGCGAGCGGCGCCCAGGCCGCGGGGTCCGGCGTCGCCCGCGAGGCCGCGGGTTCCGGCGCCGATGGCGGCGCGCGCGCCAACGCGCCCGCCGGGGCCAGCGCGGGGGCACAGAGCGCGGCGGCGCCGCTGACGTGTCAGCCCGGTGGAAGCGTCGCTAAGCAGGCGATGGGATCGGCGACGGGGGCCGCGACTGGCTCGGGGCGCGCCGCCTCGAGCGGCCTGGGCGGAGCGCTCGGGCGTCGGCGCCCCTGCGGTTTCCGCAACGTGGGGAACTCGTGCTACATGAATTCCCTGCTGCAGGCCCTCTTCCCGCTGGCCCCAGTGCAGCGGATGATTGCCGCGACGCTGCGCGCTCTGGGCGACGAGCCTGAGGAGGGCCTGTTTGACTTGCTGCGACAGGGGAACAAGCTGGTGGGAACGGCCATAGCAGCCTGGCGCGCCCGCGGGGCGCTCGAGCCCGAGCTCTTCCTGGACTGGCACAACGGCGAGCAGGAGGACGCGCAGGAGTTCCTGCAGCTGAATCTGTTGCAGAACGATGGCCCGGAGCTCGCGGACCTGTGCCGCGGGATCGACTGGCCGCGGTTGTCGTGCCCTGACTGCCCTGCTTCTCGAGACGCTACAGGCGCCGAGCCCTTCACGATTCTCTCCTTGCCGCTTGTGGCCGCGGACGGCCGCCGAGCCTTTGCGTCGGTGCGCGCTGCGCTGGCGGACTACATCGAGGCTCCGTGCCCGGTGGAGGTGGACGACTGGCAGTGCCCGTGCGCGGGTTTCGTCGCGCACCGTGCCAGCGTGCTGAAGACGCACCGCATCACGTGCTTCCCGGAGATCCTCCTGCTTCACCTGGTGCGCTGGGACAGCTTCGGCCGCGTGGTGCCGCACCCGGTGGCAGCCGACGCCGTTCTCGAGGTGCGCGGCCCGGACAGCGTCGGGATCTTCTCGTTGAAGGCTGTGGTCGTGCACAGGGGCGCCACCGCCCGCAAGGGCCACTACTACGCCTTCGCGAAGTACGACGGCACCTGGTGGCTCTACGACGACGACGCCTCCCGCGTCGCCACCGAAGCTGAGATCGCCTTCTTCGGCGGCGGGCAGGGCGCCGCGGCGCTGACGAAGATCTACCTCGCTGTCTACGAGCGGCTCGACGCGGCGCAATGAGGCCCGCGGCAGCGCCGCGGAGAGCCCCGCGGCGCGCTCTGCACTCCCACTTGGAAACATCGTCTTCGCGTCATCGGTCTCATTGGCGCGATCGCCGCCTCCGCCTCTCTCGCAAGCCTTTCTATCGCCACGACCCCTGAAGTCCTCGCCGTCATCACCATTCTCATCATTTCCACCGTCGACACGGTCGAACATCCACGCCATTCCCGTCAGGCTCACCACCCCCGCCGCCCTCATCATCTTCACGACTCCTATCGTCCTCGCACTCCCGCTACTCCCATCATCCCCCCCATCCTCACTAATCTCACCATCGCCGCCGTGCCCGCGCCCCCGCCATCTCCGCCACCCTCGCCATCAAAAGTTTCGAGGTTCGTTCCTTTGCATTGTCTTTCGCAATGACACCAGTCGAGCTTGCTCAATACGTGGTGTTTTTCGTCTTGAGGGTTTAGGGTTTAGGGTTTAGGGTTTAGGGCTTCTCTTAGCGCAGCGGCCGACAGTCCACTGCCCCCCCTTCGGCAAGCTTGATTGGGGGGGCGGTTCGCCGACCCGAGCAAGCTTGGCGAAGGGAGCAGGAGTTGCAACATCTTTCCACCCCCGGCCGCATGGCCGGCGACCTCCCGAACTGAAGCCTTTTAGGGTTTAGGGCCGTTGGCCCCTAAATTCCCAAATGTCTCTAAGCCTCCCAGGCGCTCCCCGGCGCTCCCCGGCGCTGCCAGGCGCCCCCAGGCGTCTCCGGCGCTACCCGGCGCTCCCCCGGCGCTCCCTGGCGCTCCCAGGCGCTCCCCGGCGCTCCCGGGCGCTCCACGGTGCTCCCAGGCGCTCCCCGGCGCTCCCAGGCGCTCCCCAGCGCTCCCCAGCGCTCCGAAGCGCTCCCAGGCGCTCCCAAGCGCTCCCGGCGCGCTCCCAGGCGCTCCCAGGCGCTCCCAGGCGCTCCCAGGCGCTCCCAGACGCTCCCAGGCGCTCCCAAGCGCTCCCAAGAGCGCCCAGAGGCGCGTAGAGCGGCCCACACGTGTTTTTACGTGTCGGAGACATGTAGAGCGGAATCAGAGGACGAAAGGTCCCCGGGTTTAGGGTGTTGTATTCTTCGAGGATCAGGAAGAGTTTATCTTTGAATCGCGACTCCCAAGGGGCAGCCTACGGCTGCATGGGCGACCCAGTCTGGCAACCCGCTGAAGTATCTCAGAGATGCCCTGTCTCTCGTAGACGGCGACGGTGATGCGCGGTGGGGTGGGCAGAAGCACAACGAGGTGCTTGGGAATTTAGGGTTTAGGGTTTTTTCGGTTTAGGGCTTCTCTTAGCGCAGCGGCCGACAGTCCAGGCAATGCTGCCCCCCCTTCGGCAAGCTTGATTGGGGGGGCGGTTAGCCGACCCGAGCAAGCTTGGCGAAGGGGGCAGGGGTTGCAACATCTTCCCACCCCCGGCCGCATGGCCGGCGACCTCCCAAACTAAAGCCTTTTAGGGTTTAGGGCCGCTGGCCCCTAAATTCCCAAATGGCGCCAAGCGCTCCCAAGCGCTCCCTGGCGCTCCCAGGCGCTCCCAGGCGCTCCCAAGCGCTGCCCGGCGCTGCCCGGCGCTCCCAGGCGCTCCCAGGCGCTCTCAGGCGCTCCCCAGCGCTCCCAGGCGCTCCCCGGCGCTCCCTGGCGCTCCCCGGCGCCCCCCGGCGCTCCCAGGCGCTCCACGGCGCTCCCAGGCGCTCCCCGGCGCTCCGAGGCGCTCCCCGGCGCTCCCCGGCGCTCCCGGCGCTCCCTGGCGCTCCCCGGCGCTCCCCGGCGCTCCCAAGCGCTCCCAGACGCTCCCAGGCGCTCCCACGCGCTCCCAGGCGCTCCCAGGCGCTCCCCGGCGCTCCCAAGCGCTCCCCGGCGCTCCCACGCGCTCCCAGGCGCTCCCAGGCGCTCCCCGGCGCTCCCAAGCGCTGCCCGGCGCTCCCAAGCGCTCCCGGCGCGCTCCCAGGCGCTCCCAGGCGCTCCCAGGCGCTCCCAGGCGCTCCCAGACGCTCCCAGGCGCTCCCAGGCGCTCCCAAGAGCGCCCAGAGGCGCGTAGAGCGGCCCACACGTGTTTTTACGTGTCGGAGAAGTAGGAACCCCACCAGAGGACGAAAGGTCCCCGGGTTTAGGGTGTTGTACTCTTCGAGGATCAGGAAGAGTTTATCTTTGAATCGCGACTCCCAAGGGGCAGCCTACGGCTGCATGGGCGACCCAGTCTGGCAACCCGCTGAAGTATCTCAGAGATGCCCTGTCTCTCGTAGACGGCGACGGTGATGCGCGGTGGGGTGGGCAGAAGCACAACGAGGTGCTTGGGAATTTAGGGTTTAGGGTTTAGGGTTTAGGGTTTAGGGTTTACACAACGTATTAGCGTCTGCGGACCTCGCGGCGGGGTCAATTGGTCTGCGCTATCGCCGAGAGCGCTTCCGTGCGTGCCCGCTCGAAGATCGCGCTCCCTCCCGCGCGGCGTCTGTCTGCCTGCGCTGTTCTGAGAGCGCTTCCGCGCGTGCCCGCTCGAAGATCGCGCTCCCTCCCGCGCGGCGGCTGTCTCCCAGACGTCCCAGAAGCGTTCCAGCGCGCTGCGCGCGCTCCTGGGAGCGCCTGGGAGCACCTGGGAGCGCCTGGGAGCGCCTGGGAGCGCTTGGGAGCGTGCCGGGAGCGTGCCGGGAGCGCCTGGGGGCGCCCGGGAGCGTACCGGGGGCGCCCAGGCTTGGGAGCGTGCCGGGAGCGTGCCGGGAGCGCCCGGGAGCGCCCGGGAGCGTGCCGGGAGCGTGCCGGGAGCGTGCCGGGAGCGTGCCGGGAGCGCCTGGGAGCGCCCGGGAGCGTGCCGGGAGCGCCCTGGAGCGCCTGGGAGCGCCTGGGAGTGGCCGGGAGCGTGCCGGGAGCGTGCCGGGAGCGCGTGGTCCCGCCTGGGAGCGCTTGGGAGCACTGGGAGCGCTTGGGAGCGCCTGCGAGCACTTGGAAGCGCTGGGCGCCGCCTGGGAGCGCTTGGGAGCGCGCCGGGAGCGCATGGGAGCGCCCGGGAGCGTGCCGGGAGCGCCCGGGAGCGCCTGGCAGCGCCTGGGAGCGTGCCAGGATCGTGCCGGGAGCGTGCCGGGAACGCCTGGTCCCGCCTGGGAGCCCCTGGGAGCAGTGGGAGCGCTTGGGCGCGCGTGGGAGCGCTTGGGCGCGCGTGGGAGCGTGCCGGGAGCGCCTGGGAGCGTGCCAGGAGCGTGCCGGGAGCGTGCCGGGAGCGCTTGGGAACGCCCGGGAGCGTGCCGGGAGCGCTCGGGAGCGCCTGGGAGCGCTTGGGAACGCTTGGGAGCGTGCCGGAAGCGTTTAGGAGCGCCTGGGAGCGCCTGCTTGGGAGCGCTTCGGGGCGCCTGGGAGCTTTGAGACCGCCTGGAGGCCGCTGTTCCGGAGCCGCTTCCGCTCGCGCCGGCTCGCTCGGAGCGTCGGGTATGGTTGGCGCGCCCATCAGGCGCTCGCGCAAGCTTGCGCTGGGCTCGCTTACATCGTTCGGCATGGTATCGTTTCACTATCTTTCGCCATGGCACCACTCGAGCTTGCTCAATACGTGGTGTTTTTCGTCTTGAGGGTTTAGGGTTTAGGGTTTAGGGTTTAGGGTTTACACAACGTATTAGCGTCTGCGGACCTCGCGGCGGGGTCAATTGGTCTGCGCTATTGCCGAGAGCGCTTCCGTGCGTGCCCGCTCGAAGATCGCGCCCCCTCCCGCGCGGCGTCTGTCTGCCTGCGCTGTTCCGAGAGCGCTTCCGTGCGTGCCCGCTCGAAGATCGCGCTCCCTCCCGCGCGGCGGCTGGTTCCCAGGGAGCGCTTGGAGCACCTGGGAGCGCCTGGGAGCGCCTGGGAGCGTGCCGGGAGCGCTTGGGAGCGCCCGGGAGCGTGCCGGGAGCGCGAGCGCCTGGGAGCGCCTGGGAACGTGCTGGGAGCGTGCCGGGAGCGTGCCGGGAGCGCCTGGGAGTGCCTGGGAGCGTGCCGGGAGCGCCTGGGAGCGCCCGGGAGCGTGCCGGGAGCGCGAGCGCTTGGGAGCGCTTGGGAGCGTGCTGGGAGCGCGCCGGGAGCGTGCCGGGAGCGCTTGAGAGCCTGGGAGCGCCCGGGAGCGTGCCGGGAGCGCCCGGGAGCGCCTGGGGGCGCCTGGGAGCGTGCCGGGAGCGTGCCGGGAGCGTGCCGGGAGCGCCTGGGAGCGCCCGGGAGCGTGCCGGGAGCGCCCGGGAGCGCCTGGGAGCGTGCCGGGAGCGTGCCGGGAGCGTGCCGAGAGCGTGCCGGGAGCGCCTGGGAGTGCCCGGGAGCGTGCCGGGAGCGTTCGGGAGCGCTTGGGAGCGCTTGGGAACGCGTGGGGGCGTGCCGGAAGCGTTCCGGAGCGCCTGGGAGCCTCTGTCTGGGAGCGCTTCGGGACGTGATGCGGTGCGTCTTATTTCACACGTGGCAACGGAGCGCGACTAAACCCCGCGCACGTGTCACACCCGTCGTCGTTCTCCACCGTGTGCCCTGAGCCACGTAATATTCCGGCCATCTCAGCGCCGCGAGCACGACGCAAAGAAACTCCGGCCGTCCGCGTCCACAAGCGGGCACGGAGATAATCGAGACTGCAGCTTCGACGCCTGAATCGACGTCTAGAATGCTGGCAGTCCATTGCACGTACAAAACCGCGGCCAGTCGATCCCGCGGCACAGGTCCGCGAGCTCCGGGCCATCGTTCTGCAACAGATTCAGCTGCAGGAACTCCTGCGCGTCCTCCTGCTCGCCGTTGTGCCAGTCCAGGAAGAGCTCGGGCTCGAGCGCCCCGCGGGCGCGCCAGGCTGCTATGGCCGTTCCCACCAGCTTGTTCCCCTGTCGCAGCAAGTCGAACAGGCCCTCCTCAGGCTCGTCGCCCAGAGCGCCCAGCGTCGCGGCAATCATCCGCTGCACTGGGGCCAGCGGGAAGAGGGCCTGCAGCAGGGAATTCATGTAGCACGAGTTCCCCACGTTGCGGAAACCGCAGGGGCGCCGACGCCCGAGCGCTCCGCCCAGGCCGCTCGAAGCGGCGCGACCCGAGCCAGTCGCAGCCCCCGTCGCCGATCCCATCGCCTGCTTAGCGACGCTTCCACCGGGCTGACACGTCAGCGGCGCCGCCGCGCTCTGTGCCCCCGCGCTGGCCCCGGCGGGCGCGTTGGCGCGCGCGCCGCCATCGGCGCCGGAACCCGCGGCCTCGCGGGCGACGCCGGACCCCGCGGCCTGGGCGCCGCTCGCGGCCTGCGCTTCCTCATCTGCGCCGCTCGCGGCCTGCGCGAGGTCGGCGAGCCGCGGCCTCTTCAGCGCCGGCGGCGGTCAGCGCGCAGTGGGCCCTGCGGCGGAGGTGGCTGATCGTGCGTGGGGGCCGCCGCTGCCTCGCCGCTCCGCTCGCGGCCGGCGCCAGGGTCACGATGATACGGGTCCTCTTTTGATCGTCGTGCGGCGCGATGGCGGCGTCTCTGCATCGGGGGCCGCAGAAGTGCGCTCCTCGACTCGAACTCCATCGGCGCAGCCGGTGCCTGGCAGCGAAACGCCCACACTTGGCGCCAGAGAAAAGACCCACTGGAAACTCAGCCGACTCCGGCCTACGTGTACCGGCGCCCGCGCCGAGATCCTCTCAGACGCTCCCGGCAAGCGCCCGGCACGCTCCCGGGCTCTCCCAAGCGCTCCCAGGCGCCGCCCACTGCTCCCAGACGCCACAGAAGCGCCGGAACGAAAAAAACGCCCCCACCGGATTTGAAGCCGCCAACGCGCGGGTTCTGTCCCTCTCCCAAAGACCCGCGCGCACAAATGGGCCCGCAGCCTAATTTTTTTTTTTTTAAAAATACGCATATCCCCCGTTCATGGAATCAATTTCCCGAGACGGCGCTGCAAAAAAGACCATTCCAATACATATTTCTCTTTCGAAAATGCTGAATTCCTGATTCCAGCGCCCGGGAGACCCATTCCGGCGCCGGGCTCGGCGTTCGAGCCAACGCCCGGACCGAACGCCCGAACCGGCGCCCGCGCCGAGATCCTCTCAGACGCTCCCGGCAAGCGCCCGGCACGCTCCCGGGCTCTCCCAAGCGCTCCCAGGCGCCGCCCACTGCTCCCAGACGCCACAGAAGCGCCGGAACGCCCCCCCTCGGATTTGAACCGCCTACGCCCGGGTTCTGTCCCTCTGCCCAAACCGCGCGCCAAATGGGCCCGCTGCCCATTCCCCCGTTCTGGAATCAATTTCCCAGACGGCGCTGCAAAAAAGACCATTCCAATACAGATTTCTCTTTCGAAAATGCTGAATTCCTGATTCCAGCGCCCGGGAGACCGATTCTGGCGCCGGGCTCGGCGATCGAGCCAACGCCCAGACCGAACGCCCGAACCGGCGCCCGCGCCGAGATCCTCCCTAGACGCTCACGCAAGCTCCCTGCACGCACCGCGGGCGCTCCCAGGCTCACCCAGTCTCCCCCCAGTTCTCCCAGGGAAGCAAAGAAGCCACAGAAGCGCCGGAAAACTCCCCACAACTGTGATTTTAGACCTCCTAACGCCCGGGTTCTGTCCCTCTGCCCAAACCGCGCGCCAAATGGGCCCGATGCCCATTCCCCCGTTCTGGAATTAATTTCCCAGACGGCGCTGCAAAAAAGACCATTCCAATACATATTTCTCTTTCGAAAATGCTGAATTCCTGATTCCAGCGCCCGGGAGACCCATTCCGGCGCCGGGCTCGGCGTTCGAGCCAACGCCCGGACCGAACGCCCGAACCGGCGCCCGCGCCGAGATCCTCCCAGACGCTCCCGGCAAGCGCCCGGCACGCTCCCGGGCTCTCCCAAGCGCTCCCAGGCGCCGCCCACTGCTCCCAGACGCCACAGAAGCGCCGGAACGCCCCCACTCGGATATGAACCGCCTACGCCCGGGTTCTGTCCCTCTGCCCAAACCGCGCGCCAAATGGGCCCCGCCGGCCCATTCCCCCGTTCTGTAATCAATTTCCCAGACGGCGCTGCAAAAAAGACCATTCCAATACAGATTTCTCTTTCGAAAATGCTGAATTCCAGATTCCAGCGCCCGGGAGACCGATTCCGGCGCCGGGCTCGGCGTTCGAGCCAACGCCCAGACCGAACGCCCGAACCGGCGCACGCGCCGAGATCCTCCCAGACGCTCCCGGCAAGCGCCCGGCACGCTCCCGGGCTCTCCCAAGCGCTCCCAGGCGCCGCCCACTGCTCCCAGACGCCACTGAAGCGCCGGAACGCCCCCACTCGGATTTGAACCGCCTACGCCCGGGTTCTGTCCCTCTGCCCAAACCGCGCGCCAAATGGGCCCGATGCCCATTCCCCCCAGAATCCCACGTCCTCGGTTCCGGAATCGGTTTCCTAGACGGCGCCGAAAAATCAGCCATTCCAATACACATTTTTCTTTCGAAAATGTTGAATTTCTGATTCCAGCGCCCCGGAGGTGGTCCGAGCCGATTCCGGCGCCCGGCTCTCCGTCCGAGCCAGCGCCCAAGCCGAACGCCCGAACCGGCGCCCGCGCCGACGTC
>CAUYUJ010017531.1:193252-233220 GCA_963575745.1 Prorocentrum cordatum | reverse complement strand
CTCCTCCTCCTCCTCCTCCTCCTCCTCCTCCTCCTCCTCCTCCTGGCATCTCTGGCATTTCTCGCTCCGAGCAGCGTCTCACAGGCGCCCGGAGCGCGGAGCGCCCCGCGGCAGCCCACCGGGGCCGCGCGGGCCCTCGCACGACGGCCCCGGGCACACGACCTCGAGGAGGAGAAGGGGGGAACCTCGAGAAGAGGAGGGAGGAGGGCAGAGGAGGGAGAGGAGGAAAGGGGGGAGGAGGACAGAGGAGGGAGAGGAGGAGGAGGAGGAGGAGGAGGACGGAAGACGGAGGTGGAGGAGCAGGAGGAGGAGGAGGAGGAGGAGGAGGAGGAGGAGGAGGAGGAGGAGGAGGAGGCCTGGTTTCAAGGACAGCCCACTGGGCCCAAGTTCAGGCGTCGCGCGCGCCCGCGCCCGCGGGCGTCGGCCCGCGTCGGCCCTGCGGCCGTCGGCCGGGCCGTCGGCCTCTTCGTGGGCCGCCCTGGGCCAGACTGGCCGCTCGGCAGCGGCTGGACTCCCGTCGGCGCCTCGCGCGGAGTCCAGCTGCCGGATCTCCAGTCGTGTGTCGTGTTGGGTTGGGTGTTTGGTTGGGTGGGTGGGTGTCTTCAGAGCCCCGAATCATCAGGGGTAACTCGGGTCAGGGTAACTCCTCGGGTTCGTTTTTCGGGAATCCGAACCCGACTTACCCCGGACCCGAGTTACCCCGGATAACTCGGGCGCCCAAGCTTGGTTGGGTGGGTGGGTGTCTGGTGGCTGTCCGTCGAGAGGCCTGCTATTATTTCGTTGCCCTGCTCGGTGCTCGTGTGTGCAATGAACTTGGCAGCCTCGGGTGGGCTGACCGGCTCGATGTGGGGTGTAAAAGAATGCTTGTGTTGTCTCGCCTCTGAGCCCAAATGGCTAGTGGGGTGTCTGGTACCCGTAGGCGCATGTCTCTCTGGAGTGGTTGTTGCCTCCCTCTGAGACCCATTCCTCACTGGAGTTGTGGGGTGTAAGCGTGGCTGCCATCCCCCTTCAGCGTCTTGTTCTTGTTGTGGCTGCTCGCTGAGGTATTCCACTCTCGAGGAGACTCTGGCTCTAAATCCCGCACCAGGTGTTGGGGGTCCAGGGGCGCGAGGTCATCCTGGGGGTGTCTCCCAGGTAGACAGGTAGACTCAGCCTGGTGTGTCGTTGTCGAACATGCTGTCGCTTGCTGGATCTGGCGTGCGGCGCCGCAGGGGCCGCCGTTCTTTTCGAGACGGGCCGCTGCCATTCCCCGCGAGGTCCAGGGGAAGCCTCCTCAGTCCTTCGTCAGTGTTTGAGCGAAGGCCGCCGTTCGAGTAGCTTCCCCACTCTTGTTGTGGCGGGCCAGCTCTGCTTGATTGGTATTTGCTTGGTTTGGTGGCGTTGGCGGACCGGCAAGTTGTGTGGTCGGGTCGGCATGGGTTGTTAGTAACTACTTGTTGTTTATATGTAGAGGCGGCTTCATGCTTGGCGCGCCAGGCTCCCTAGTGGAGCGGTGCTGCCGAGACACTGGTGTGCCATCCCCTCGGCTATCACTAGTGTGGCGTGTGGTAGGTTTGGTAATACCGTTGGTTTCGTGCAATTGTTTCTGGCCAGTCATGGGCCGTGGTGCGTGGGCGTCTGGCGCAGCCTCCTCACTGTACGAGTCTCGGTGGCGAGCCTCGTCTGGGCTTTCCGAGGCACCCGAGAGGCCCACCATGGCCTCGAGGCCTAGTAGGGTCTCTGCGGCGCCGAAGGCCTGGATGGCTTTCCGTGCGGTGCTCTCGGAGGTCGCCTCAGAGGTCCGTGACCCCGAGCTGGGCCTTTTGTGCAATTTTTCGGGCCACTGCCTTAGAATTGCCTCCGAATGCGACGAGCAGGGGGCCTCTGTAGTGGCGGGACCCAGGTTGATTTGTTGTTTATCTTGCGGGGGCTTTGCGTGGGGATCGGTTAGGTCGCTCTCCACCGATTGCAATCCAGCTGCTGCAGGCACGGGCCTGCGCCAGCAGCGTAAGAGGTTGCTGGCTGGGCTGTTCCCGCGTTGGTTGTCTCGGTACAGGGGCTGGACTCTTGGGTCGCTCGAGAAGCCCAGTGCCGCCGACCTTACATGTCTTGCTACTGCGATTCTTGGCCCGAGGCCGATGCCAGTAGCTGAACCTCGCGCCGTGTTCCGAGCAGGTCCGCCCTGGGGGATCGACCTGACGGTCGGCCGCCTGCTCGCGCACTACGGCGTCTCCGTGGACAGCCTCCCCTTCTGGGAGGCCCAGGCGCACGCGCGTTGCCGCGAGGATGCCTGTGAGGAGGAGGAGGACGAAGGTTTCCCCTCCTGAATTCGTTTCCAGTTTGGCTTTAAACGGCTTGGACGTTTTCAGCATGCTTCAGATCAGATCAGGCTGGGCCAGTGGTGCCCCCTGTCGTCTGGTGTCGGTATTGCTTCGCATGCCTGAGCCAGTTGCCTCTCAGGCCGCGGGTGTTTGATCAGTTTTTTGGCAGGAGACCCGCATCAAGGTCTCTGTCTCCGCTTTCAAGAGAGGCAGTCACTCTGCCGGAGGGGTCTGCGTGACCGTCTCCAGTGTCTTAGATGCGCACCTTTCATTGCAGGCTTTTCGGCTCCCTGCTCTCTTCAGACCTTCTCAAACCTCCTCGTGCTGGCGGGGCCGATGTGGCCCTGTCAGGCGTACCCATGTGAAAGCGTAGTGGTGACTGTGGCACATGCGGTACGGTGGGCGTAATATCGTCGATGGGGGTTCTCTGTGGTGTAGCTTCTGCTGAGTCGTCCTCTTTACTCAAATCGATTAGTGTCCGCATTGTCGGTTTCCTCTTGGGGCGTGGTATCGGTGTGTTGATCAGGGACATGGTGGTAATTGGTGGGAAGATGCATCGGGGTGGGCTGTTCTGCTGGGATCGGTGAATCCGCTGCAACCGTGGTCGTTGGTGATGCCATGTCCGTAGGGGCTGGATCGTCGTCTTCGTGGCCGTCGCCGCGCATCCCGCCCTCCCGTAGGTCGGCATCGTCTGACTCCTCAAGTAGAATATGTTCTGCCCCTTCGCTGCTCCTACCTGTGGGCCTCCTCGTTCTGCTTCTCCTGCTGCTCCTGGTTCGTCGGCGAATGAGAGCAAGTCCTCCAACGGTTCTGGGGGTGGCGATCCAGCTGGAGGTGGAAGGGGTAGTGGGGCGTCGGCTGCGTGCATCGGCGCGAAGCCCAACTCCTGCAAGCTGAAGTCGCTGTCCAGTGTCAGGCTCGGCGTGTCTTGTGACGGTCGACGATTGCCCGAACCCGAGGGCCGCAAGCTCGTGCATGTAGGCTGCCGTCCCAGGCTGCGCGGTCTGGTGCTCGTGATGTGGAAGTAGGCTCGTTAGGTGCCCTTCGGGCTGTTCGAGCTGATGCCGTTCCTATTGCTCCGCCATGGCCCGGTCCCTGTTGTGGGCCCCCATGTGCTCCTGCATATCGATCGCCATCTCGCCCAGGATGTCGACATCGACCTGCTCTCCAGTGCTCCAGGCGTGCATCAGGGCTTCTTGGAGGTCTGCTGTCTGTCGCCCATGCTGTTGCTCGATGGCTTGGAGCCGCTGCTGATGTTGTATGGCGTACTGGTGCTGCTGAATGGCGTGCTGCTGTTGGATGTTATGCGTCTCCTGGTGGTATTGCTGCTAGATGGCCTGCAGCTCACTGTGGGCTGCGGCCTGGCGTTCCTTGGCGTCGAGCTCCGCGCGCCTGGCTTGGGCGGCTGCCTGCTCCTGCCCCCTTTGCAGCTGCTCGTTCTGCCGCCTCAGGTAGTGGGTCTGCGCCTGTTGCTCGCCGAACTGCTCCAGGTACTTCTCCTGCTCCGCCTGCCGCGTCTGTGCGGCCGCGCCCATCTCCGCGTGCTCCTGCTGCAGCATCTTCGTGGCTTGATTCCTTTTGTAGTTCTCCTCTTGGTGCATTCGGAGTAGTCGTTCGCTTGCTGCTGCGATTCAATAGTGTTCTTCTCGCTGCGCACTATGCGGTGCCCTGAAGTCCTCCTGCTCGGCATGGGTCATCGCCTTCCTCGCGAGCTCTGCTTCCTCTCGCCCTCGGTCTTGCCTCTGGATATTTTGCGCTGCCATTTGCCTGATCGCTGCCTCTTCAAGCTTCGCATTATCCATATGTTGCGTGAAGACGGCTGTTCTCTTCGGGCCTTCCTGGTGCATCCTGCGTTTCTCCTGCTCCAGGTGATTCCTCACGCCGTTCAGCATATCATGCGCTCTTTCTTCCTGGGTCCGTTTGCTGCCTCTTTCTGCTTCGTACGCCTTGGCCTCCTCCTTCTCCACTTTGGCGTTGAACCTCTTCGCGAGCATGTGCATCTCCCACTGGTGGACCTCCTGGGTTCTTAGCTGCCCTTCTGTGTGGATCCGTGCTTTCTGAGCAATCGCCTGTTGAAAGTTGCGCATCTGCTCCTTGTGCGTCTTCTCGGCGTTCCTGAGCTGTTGACGCGCCTTCTCTGTGTCCTGCTCCTGCTTCTTGTTGTCCTCCTCCATGGCTTGTTCCCTGCAGCTCCACTCCGCGAGCTGCTCGTGCTGTCCACGTTGCGACCTTCGCTGCTGCTGGTCAAGGCGCTCGTTGATCTTTCTGAGGGCCTCCCTGGTGTCTTCTTCGTTTTCCTTCGGCATCTCGTGATGCTGAGTGGGCGTGGCTGCCCTGCTCGTGGGTGATTGCCTCGTTCTCGCTGATGGATGTGGCGGTCGTCCTCTCCTGGGCCCTGCATTCGTATCCTCGTCCGATGTCTCCGCCTTGACTCCTGCAGCTTTGGCCATCTGGTCTCTTGTCTGTGTCATCAGCGTTTTGTAGACCTTGATGGCGTGCGACGCCTTAGCCTCCTGGTCCAACATCTGATTGAGTTGCTTCTCCAGGCACGCGTGCCCTTCCTCCAGTTTCTCCAGGGTGCTTCTGAGCTGTTTTAACCGCTCCTTCGATGTGAGGACGGAAGGGACGTTCTTTGGGGTGATGACTGCCTCCTGCTCGAGCTTGTCCGTGTCCAAGTCGGCGCTGCTAGCCCCTGATAAGTTCTCGGCCAATCGCGCCACTCGTTGGCATTTCGTTTTGTACCACACGAACATCATCTCGTCGTCCGTGGGTGGCGTGCTCCAGCTCTCGTGCTCCATCACGGTCGCGAACGGCACACGCGTGATGCTGGTCAGCACATGTTTCTGCCGCTGCGTGTACTGGAAGTTGCCGACGTGCTCTGCGTAGCGAGTCTCATGCTGGGCCTTCTTCCTGCTTCTGGTGCTCGTCCTCTTGGCCGTGCTGCTGCTCCTCCATTGGGCCCTGTCCTTCCAATTGTGCTGCTGCTCGCCGTGGTGCTGCTGGTGCTGCGGTACTGCTGGTTGTGCTGGGCATGCTGTTGTGCGTTGTGTTGCTGCTGCTGCTGCTGCTGCTCGTTCTTCCAGTCCGAAGGATGCCTTCCAACTGGTCCGAGCTGAGCACCGACGGCGGGGCCTGGGTGTGTGGTCCCTGTTCCTGACCACCTCTCCAGAGCCCCGAGCGGAGTTTGGTCTTGTGGACCCTGTTCCTGGCCACTTTTTCCCAGCTCCATTTGAGCGGGGCTCGAGGTGCGTGGTCCCTGCTCCTGGCCAGCTTTCCCTCCAGCTCCCGCGGTGCTGCCATTGTCCTCTCTGCGCCATGTCGTCCTGCATGGACTGATGCTTCTGGGCACTGGTGGCTGTTGAGGCGGTCGGCGGCCGCCACAGCGCGGATCAGAAGCCGATCTTATCCCTGTTGGGCGCGTAGGCGGCGATGCCAGGACTCCTCCCGACCCCTAGGCGTTTTGGGGTCCTAGCCGCGGTCGCGGCCGCGGTTTTGGGTGTTTTGGGGTCCTAGCCGATCTTGTCCCTGTTGGGCGCGTAGGCGGCGATGCCAGGACTCCTCCTGCGCCCTGGGCGTTTTGGGGGTCCTCGCCGCGGTCGCGGCGGCATTCTTTTTTTTGGCTTTGCTCTTTGATGGCCCGCGCGCGAGCCACGACCGCTGGGGCGACCGACGAGCGGCGACGGTCCCGCCCCTCCTCGGCCGAACGGTTTCCTCCTCGTCCTCCTCCTCCTCCTCCTCCTCCTGCTCTGTCTTTTCCTCCTCCTCCTCCTACTCCTACTCCTACTCCTCCTCCTCCTCCTCCTCCTCCTCCTCCTCCTCCTCCTCCTCCTGTCTTTTCCTCCTCCTCCTCCTCCTCCTCCCACTCCTACTCCTCCTCCTCCTCCTCCTCCTCCTCCTCCTACTCCTCCTCCTACTCCTACTCCCACTCCTCCCCTCTGTCGGTTTCCTCTTCATCCCTTCTTCCTTCTGTCCTCCCAGAGTTTACTCCTCATCCCGGAGAAGAGGAAACACCATAACATAAAAGGTGTTGTCGTTCCGCGCAGCTTTCTTGGATCTGCGCTGGCCCTTCCCCCGGCGGCGCCTCTGGCGCCGCCCCTGGCGCGCTCCGCGCGCCAGGGAGGGGGGTCTAGCGCAGATCCAAGAAATCCGGGCGGAGCGCCAAAAGCTTACGTGTATGGTGTTTTTCTTCTTCTATCCTCTGCTCCTGGAGTTTCCTCTATCCTGTTCCCTGTTCTTCTCCCGACCCCCCGCTTCTTAAGTAAAACATGCCGGCATGCTTGTGAGATGACGGCAATCGGCTCAGACAGTGCGGGCGCAAGTCCAGGAGATTGTGGCGAGCGTCGTTGTGGGTCGTCATGTGGCATGTCGAAGCGAAAAGCAGACATACCAAAAAGTGGATGGGATGAATGACCAACGATTTTGTCGAGAGCATACGAGATTGCTTCGTAGATTCTTTAGGCTTGCGCCACACCGCCGACCCCTTGTTTTTTTTGGCGGCAATCTTGGACGTCTTGGGGGCGTCATGGCCCGACTTTATCCCCCGCATTCCTATCGTCGTCGTCTTTGCTCCTCCTCCCAGTAGTCGGCCCATCCCGCCACCGTGCCTGAGTTGTGGTTCAGAGGCCTCTCAGATTCAGGAAAAAGTCCAGATTCGGTGCGCGAAGTGCAAGAATTTCTTGAAGACGGAGGCGGAAGTGGCGGCGAACCAGTACGACTCGAAAGATGCGGGGGAGAGGCTTTGCAGGGCGTGCGCCCGCAACGAGAAGGGTGGGCGGAACGAGAAGGCGGATGCAGAGAATCGCAAGCGGAAAGCAGAGGCGGACGCGAAGCCGCTGACGTGCGCGGCGTGCAAAGGCGCGTTCTCGGACACGAAACATTTGAAGCAGAAGCAAGTGGAACATCATCGAGCGGCGAAAGGAGCTAAACTGGTGCGCAGAAGCTGCGAGGAACTCGGGTTCACAGCGCGCAGTTGCCAGGCTTATCAGTGCAGCGGCGCGTGCAAGAGAGGACTACCAAAGTCGGCGTTCCCCGACCCTCACAATGTCCCGCGCGACGCAAAGAAGGGCACCCTAAAGTGCAAGACGTGCAAATGATGCCCAATCGGTTGCGCGTACTGGGCAGAAAGGGAGGACGGGAAGAGGAGGATGGGGGGTGAGGCGGAAAATGGGGGGGATAAGCATCGGTGAGGATGAGCTGAAGCGGGGCAGGAAGAGGAGGAGGGGAACGAGGAGGAAGTGTAGGAGGAGGAGGAGGAGGAGGAAGAGGAGGAGGACGGGGACACTGAGATGAGGCTCCGGGTTATGGGGCTGGGCGCGACTCGAAAAACCGGTGTGTTCAGGGATGTCCGTTGGGATTTTGCGGGGGGGCTTCTTGCGGGCCTCTTGGAACAGTTTCGAAGGCTCTTGGGGGCCGTTTTGGGACCTCTTTGTGGCTTCTTGGGCGCCTCTTGGAACGTCTTGGGGGCCTCTTGGGGGGTTCTTGGGGCCTCTTTGGGGCCTCTGGGGGCCTCCTGGGGGCTTCTTGGGACGTAAGGCTGGGTTTTCCGGTGCGTGGTCTCTCTCTGGAGCCCCTCTTGGGCCCGTCTCCGGGAGGTTCTTGGGCCGTCTTGGGCGGTTCTTGGGCCGTCTGGGGGCTCTTTCTTGGGCCGCCTTGGGCGGCTCTTGGGCCGTCTGGGGGCTCTCTTGGGCCGTCTTGGGGGCGTCGAGGAGGCCTCTTGTGCCGTCTTGGAGCAGTCTTGGGAGCTTCTTGGGCTGTCTTGGAGCGTCGGAAGGCCGAAAAGGCGAAAATGATGATAACATCGAAAAACAAACAAATGAAAATCAACGATTTGGGCCTCTTGGGGTGCTCCTCGGGGGCCTCTTGGAGGTCTCTTGGGGCGTTTTGGAGGTCTCTTCGGGCGTCTTGGAGCCCTCGTGGGGCGTCTTGGAAGCCTTTTGGGGCCTCTCGGGCGCTTCTTAGCGCGTCTAGGCGGTCTCTTGGGGCGTCTGGGGCCTCTTGGAACGTCTGGGAGGCCTCTTGGGGCCTTTTTGGCCCGTATTTGGGCCTTTTTGGGCCCGGAAGAGCGTCGTGAGTCGCTCGTGGTGGGCACCCCCCCCCCCCCCTCCAAATCGACCGGACCGGGTTCCCCGGAGAGGGGTTTGGGGAGGGGGAAGCATCTCACACGCCGATGACCCAGGGGGTCGGCGGATTACGAGATTGTTTCGTAGATTGCATGAGGCGCAAATCAGACGAACACGCCAGGGAGCGCAGTAGACCGCATGCAAGATTCGGTACCAGACCATTGGTAGTGATCGTATTTTGAAGTTATACTACATGGACAAAGGCAATCACATCGCAACGGTTTTTTTCTGGTGATATGCCATGTCGTGCAGAGGCAAATTGACCTTGAATTACTTCACGTGCGTGTCAGCCTGAACGACTTAGGAGTTCGACACGGCCAAGAACCGTCACGGGTAATGCAAAAGGAGTCATTCGATGGGATGTTTGTTAAGCGGATACTATCGGGCCGTGCGAAAGGGGGGGATTGGGAAAGGGGGGTTACGAAATTTGCTGCATGCAGCTGGTTTCGGCCTCACCGAGGGGCCCATTCCTCGATACGTAGCCGCCTTCGGCGCCGGGAGGCGCCGGGAAAATCAGCTCCGTGAGCTGATTCTCAAACCCCCCCTTTGTTATCCCCCCCTTTCGCCCGACCCGATACTAGCGGCGAGCGTGCGACAGGAGCTGCCTTTACCACCCAACGGTTTGTTTCGCATCCCGCCAACGTGCCAGGGAGGTCCTACATATACCTGCAGCCCTCTCGACGTCCTTTTCCGCCGTGGAGCTTTCCATCGAAGACACGCTGCATGCTCCCGCGCTTGTGTGTCTGACACTGCGGACGGGGAAAGTGGACAAAGGGAAGATGCGAGGCAGCGGAACGAGCAGCAGGATACTCCACCGAGCCAAGCCGAGGCCCCAGCGCGACGACGGTTGGGACTCGAAGGGCCAGCGCAACTGGACCATCGAGGCCCCGTGGGGTTCATCCTCGCGTGTTTTGTTCTCACATGCCCTTCCTCTGTGAATGGGGGGAGAGAAGCGACGAGAGCGAGGAGGGGCATGAAGACGAGGAGGACGCAGGAGGAGTGAGGAAGAGGATGTGAGGAAGATGGGGAGAATGCGTATAAAGGGGCCAAAAGACAGGGGGAGATATGAGGAGATGGGGGCAGGAGACATGGGAGAGACAAGACAGAGACAGTGTGCGGAGGGAGCTATGCGGAAGATGGGGAAGTTGTGGGCATGAAGACGTGGACTAATTATGAGGTATGAGGGGTGTAGGGGATCTATGCGGAAGATGAAGAGGATATGCGGAGTCTGAGGAAGGAGTTATGAGGCAGGACAAGCGTAGGGGCCAGAAGGACGGAGGGTGAGGGAGGGGGTGTACCCGCCCGAAGGTCAGGAAGGCGACGAAGGACAGGCCCGTGGCCAGGTTCCTTGGGTCGGTCGCCACGTCGTGCGCCGAGTTGTTGCGGTTGGGCATGGGCGAGCAGAGGGGTTGGAGATGGAACAGAGAAATAAACTAAGAACACGCTTCAGCGTATCTTCGTCTCGGTCACTCTTTCCCACTTAGAAGTTATCCTCGGGTGCACCTCCCTTTCCGTCTCCTCCCTTCCTTTTTCCCCTCGGCGCGAGAATGCCTGCGCAGGTTCGAACTCGATGCGAACGGGGCGCTGGTGGTCTCGGAGTTGCCGACTGGCTGCCTGCTGGAGAAGTGGAATGCGTCCGAAAAGGTCGGGGGCGTCTGCGCTTCCTGGCGGACAGGGCGGAGGACGAAGGACGAAGGACTAGGAGGATGAGAAGGCGGAGGAGAGAACGGAGAGGGAGCGGGGGAGAAGGAGGGGAAGGCGGAGGCCAATGGGGGGGAGTAGGAGGAGGAGGAGGAGGAGGAGGAGGAGGAATGGGGGGGATGATGATTAGACATGGCACGAGTGAGAGGGTGAGGCGGGGGGGAAGGAGGGGAGGGAGGCGACGGAGGTACAGGATGTTATTATCATTCCCGTCCAATGTGTTTCTTATTCAGCCCCGCTCCCCCTCCGCCTCTTCCTCCCCATCCCATTTTCTTTCAGAATTCGTGGGACACAGCGTTCTAGAACCCCCTAATGCTAACGCCGTTGAGTTTCTACGAGCATCGAATCCATGATAATCTCGACCTCCCTTTCTCTGTGAGGTGAGCAGGTTGGCGAGGGGGGTAAAGGCGGGGCAAAGAAGGGAATGAGGAGGAGGAGGAGGAAGGGGAGGAGCAGGAGGAGGAGGAGCAGGAGGAGGTGGAGGAGGGATGATGACGAGTGGGAGAGGGAGAGGAGGGATGATGAGGATGATGAGGAGGAAGGACGATGACTAGGGGGAGAGGATGGGGAGAAGGGGGAGGGGGAGGGGCACGGGGAGGAGGGGGATGGGGAGGCATAGGGAGAGGAGGGGGAGGGATAGGAGGGGGAGAGGATGGGGAGGGAGAGGAGGAGGGGGAGGGAGAGGAGGAGGGAGAGACATATGGAGGGAGATGAAAGAGCATGGGAGCCCCCCCCCCTCACCGAGCAGGTCGGCTTGGTCGTCCCGCCAGCGCAGATCGGCGACCGCGTCTTGTCCATCAACGGGGCGACCCGCCCTGGCCACATGAAGGACAAGATCGACTTCGCGGTCGCCTCCTCCTCGTGCTCCTTCTCTCTTTCCCCTTCTCCCCCTCCTGCTCCTTTGCCTTCTCATTCCCCCCCAAAAGTATCCAGCTGTTCCTCCTCCCCCACCACACGTTTTTTCTCCCTCCTCCTTCCTCCTCCTCCTCCTCCTCCTCCCTCCTCCTCCCCCTCCTCCTCCTCCTCCTCCTCCTCCTCCTCCTCCTCCCCCTGTCGTCATCAGCGTACTCCCCTGGCCATGTTCAGTCCCAAGCGTGGCCTAGGTGTTGGCCCCCGCAGGATTCGGGAGTCAGCGCCGCATTCGAAGTGGCTTTGTTCGCGCGAGCCAGGCCACCCGGTGTGGGGCGCTGCGAAGTGTGTTTGGCGAAGATGCGAGGCCGCACCATGAACCCAAATCAGAGGTAGCGCACGGTGATGCCGGCGAGGAGGCAAGCAACAGGTTGGTTGGCCACCCTTTGCGAGAGCAAGCGAGACTTGCGCTAAAAAAACGGATGCGAATTCGTTTGCCGCAGCCTCGGCGGAAGGTTCGGACAAGTTGCCGGAGCAGGTCCTCCGCCGGCAGATCCTGAATGCGCAAACATTGCCGAAACGTTTCACGTAGGCTATCGTGGAGCTCCGCAAGATCCGAAAAGAAGGTCCGCGAGCCCGTGACCCGATGTAGTTCAAAATCGCAGGCCTCCAGAAGACAATGGGTGACAACCAGCAGGACATTGCGGTGGCGACCACGTTGCAATCCAAGCGACCTTGCATCCAGGAGTTGGATCCCCAGGGGCGCCCTCGAGGGCGCGAAGTTATTCGCGCTTCGTGGTTCGGCTGTGATTCCTCATCCTCCCTTTCCCCCCCAACTACGACGACGACGACGACGAGGAGGAGGACGACGACGAGGACGACGACGACGACGACAAGGAGGATGACGAGGAGGACGAGGACGACGACCAGGACGATGACGAGAACGACGACGACGATGAGGAGGAGGAGGACGACGACGAGGACGACGAGGACGGCGACGACGACACGGATGACGACGACGATGACGAGGACGATGACGACGACGAGGACGATAACGATGAGGACGACGACGACGACGAGGACGAGGACGACGACGACGACGACGACGAGGACGACGACAGCGACGACGACAAGGACGAGGACGACGACGACGACGAGGACGAGGACGACGACGACGACGACGAGGAGGAGGACGACGACGACGAGGAGACGACGACGGCCAGGACGACGACGACGAGGAGGACGACGACGATGAGGACGACGACGAGGACGAGGACGAGGACGACGGCGAGGACGACAACGACGAGGACGACGACGAAGAGGACGACGACGAGGACGAGGTCGACGACGACGACGACGATGACGACGACGAGGACGAGAAGGAGGACGACGAAGACGAGGATGATGAGGAGGACGAGGAGTTGGACGACAACGACGACGACCACGAAGACGACGACGACCACGACGACGAGGACGACGCGGCCGACGACGAGGACGATGACTACGACGACGACGAGGAGAACGACGACGAGGAGGAGGAGGAGGAGGAGGACGACGAGGAGGAGGACGAGGACGACGAGGACGACGGCCACGACGAGGAGGACGACGATGACGAGGATGACCACGACGAGGATGAGAACGACGACGACGAGGACGACGAAGACGAGGAGGACGACGACGACGACGAAGGGGACGAGGAGGACGACGACTACGAGGAGGAGGACGACGACGACGAGGACGAGTTCGAGGTCCGCGGCGACGATCACGAGGACGACGACGACGAGGACGACGACGACGACGACGCCGAGGACGAGGCCGACGACGACGACGACGTCGACGACGACGACGAGGAGGAGGACGACGACGACGAGGACGACAACGAGCACTACGACGACGACAACGACGAGGACGAGGTCGACGACGACGAGGACGACGACGACGACGAGGACGACGACGACAACGACGAGGAGGAGGAGGACGAGGAGGAGGAGGAGGACGAGGACGACGACGATGAGGAGGACGACGACGACGAGGACGACGACGGCGAGGAGGACGACGACGACGAGGATGACGAGGATGAGGACGACGACTGCGACGACGATGACGACGACGAAGAGGACGACGAAGAGGAGGAGGACGAAGACGAGGACGAGGGGGAGGATGGCGACGACGAGGACGAGGACGACGATGACGACGACAACAAAGACGACGAGGACGACGACGACGACGAGGAGGACGACGACGACGAGGAGGACGACGACGACGAGGACGACGACGACGTCGTCGACGACGAGGATAATGACGATGAGGATGACTGAACGCGTGGGCGCAGGCTTGCTCAGCGCGCGGAGCGCTGCCTGGCCGTCGAGCCTTGGGCGTCTGGCAGCTGGGTGGGCTCACGTCCGAGACTTGGCGTTTGTGTTTAATCAAGCGGATCGTACCACACGCAAGCCCTCCGGGTCAAAGGGCCTCGCTTGATTCAGTGATGCACCTGGTCGCGGCGTCTATAGCTGAGTCTTGCACCAGTTATCCGTTGAATTGTTTTTCAGTTGTGTTTTGCCCTCCTCATCCTATATGCTCCTAACGTATCCTGCTCACCAGCCTCCTCTTCCTCGTTGCTTCCCCACCGTTATTATAATCCGTAGTTTTTTTCGGATCCTTTGTATTCCTCGGCTTTCGTTCTTATATCCCCATCTTCCTCAGACGGGTGTGGTGGAGGAGGGGGGAACCTGTGTTGTGTGACATCCTTGTGTGCTCTGGTTTCTGGCATATTCTCTAAATCATATGTTGCAAGCATTGGGATTCATCGCTTCCTCATGGAATGCTTGTGTGCTTAAGCGCTTTCCTCTCCGGCTGCTCTGTCGCCTGGAAGGTCGGCTGATTTCGGCGTTCGTCCGCCTCGCTGTGCTGCCCAACCCCAGCACTGTCTGTCGGGCCGGGCGAAAGGGGGGGATTGGGAAGGGGGGGGGTACGAAATTTTCTGCATGCAGCTGATTTCGGCCTCACCGAGGGGCCCATTCCTCGATACATGGGCGCCTCCCGGCGCCGGGAGGCGCCGGGAAAATCAGCTACGTGAGCTGATTCTCAAACCCCCCCTTTGCCCCCCCCCCCCCGCCCGACCCGAGTCTGGGCCTTTCCCCCCCCGCCTCGCGTGGCCGCTTCTAGCTGCTGCCCGCCCCTGGGTGCCCCGCGGCTGCCGTCCCGCCGCCCCGGTGCCTCCCCGCCGCGGCCTGGCCCCGATCTGGGCTGGCCCAGCTTCCGTCTCTCTCCCGCCTCACGCGCATTGCGGCGTAATTCGCACTTGTATGCCCTACATTTGCCCCATCCGCCAGTGCAGTCACTCTGCCTAACCGCCGACGAAAAAGTGTGTTTGAACACGTGATCGTGCGCGGGAAGTCTGCGATTCTTCGTTTGCCGGGAAGCTGATTTTGTTCAATATGTTTCTTTGTTGACGTGAAACCATTGGTGAATCGTACATGCGCGTGCAGGAAAGGCACTATTGGTATTGTTTCCTTCCGCAGCCACTCACGGAAGTCAGCAGCTAGATGCATGTATTGATGGTGGCCATTCTTCAAAGTCGTGGTCCCCCGTCGGTGCCGCGCTTATCTTCCCAAGTGGTACGCTGTTCAAGGATGGGTGGTGGATTCCCGTCGAACTGCTTGCGCTTTGGAAGGCTATCCTGTCGAAAGTAAAGCCTATCGTTGTTGCGTGTTCCGCATCTGCTACTGCCACACAGTTTCATGGGTCTGGTGGGCACTCGGCACTGGCTGCAGTGGAACACATCCTGCATTGATTTTCGAGAGGGCTTGGCACAGGGGATATTGCGAAGGCCTTGCGGTCGGCGCCGCCGACTCTGCATGGCGACGACGACGACGACGACTGATTTTCGAGAGGGCTTGGCACACGAGACACCTCATCATAAGTCATGTGTGCTGGGAGTACTATGGTCTTCCTCGCCCTCTTCCGCCTCCTCCCTCTTCTGAGCCGCGTCGCGGGTCCTTAGGACCAAAGACGGCCGGGGGGTGTAAGAGGGAAGCCGAAGAAGAGGAGGAGGACGAGGATGAGGAGGAGGACGACGAGGACGACGACGAGGATGAGGCGGAGGAAGAGAAGGTCGAGGAGGAGGCGGAGGAGGAGAAGGCGGAGGAAGAGGAGGAGGAGGAGGAGGAGGAGGAGGAGGCGGATGATGATGATGATGATGATGATGATGATGATGATGATGATGATGATGATGATGATGATGATGATGATGATGATGATGATGATGATGGTGATGGTGATGGTGATGGTGATGGTGATGGTGATGGTGATGATGATGATGATGAGGAGGAGGAGGAGGAGGAGGAGGAGGAGTTGGGCAGAACGGGGAGGCGATAATGACAAGGATGGAGTGTCGAGGTCGGCGACCTGCGCCTGAAAATGCAGCGCAATGGGGACTCCGAGTCGGCGCTCCGCTCGGGCGTCCTTGCCCGGGTTTGGGTGTGGAGTAGGGGCAGGGACCTTCCCTTTCCTGTCCCCCCCCTCCCCTCCCCTCCTCCCCTTGCCACGCCACTCTTCCCCCGCCCCATCTCCCTCTCTCTTGTCCTCCCGCCCTCCTCCCTCCACCTTCCTATCCCCCCGCCCGCCTCCTCCCCCCTTCTTCACCTCGCCCTCTTGCTCTCATAAGACCATGGCGTGTACCCAATAGCTGAAGAAACAAGCCCATTGGCTTCGCCTACTCATTTCCCCAGTTCCCGTCCCCCCGCCCTCCTCCATCCTCATCCCCACCCCACCCCAGCTTGTGAGTGGGAGGGGAGGGAAGGGGGAAGGGAAGAATGCGAAGGGAGAGGATGAGGGGACAGGGACAGGGAGAGAGAGAGAGAGAGAGAGAGAGAGAGAGAGAGAGCGGGGAGGAAACGGACGTCTGTGGCCCGTTGCAGCACAACCTTCAGATGAGTGCAAGGAGGGTTCGGGGTCAGGCAACAGCCAGGCAGGCGGACAGGGAGAGAATGAAAATGGAGGATGTGGCGGGATGTGCGGATGTTGAAGGGAGGGTTGGCACCGAGCGCCATTCCAGGCGATCCTTCAGTTCCTCTCCTTTCGGCCGCCACCGTGCGCGCGATGAGAAGCTCAGACTGGACGACTTGAGACTTGTGCCAATTTCTGGGCGCGTCGCTGGCCGGGAGGAGGAGGAGGAGGAGGAGGAGGAGGAGGAGGAGGAGGAGGAGGAGGAGGAGGAGGAGGAGTAGGTGGAGGGGAAAGGGGGAGTAGGGGAGGAGGAAGACGACGACGACCACCAACACGACGACGAGGACGAGGAGAAACAGGAAACGGAAGACGTTGAGGGCAAGGACGACGACGAGGATGAGGACAACGAGGATGACGGTACCGAGTACGAAGAGGAGGAGGACAACGAGGACGAGCAGGGGGAGGAGGGACAGGGGGAGATGGAACGACCGATTTCTTTCCTCCGCTTCGTTCTCCTCCCTCCCCTCGTCATCGCGTTCCCCGCCCCATGTTTATCTCCCCGCCCCCTCCTTTTCCAATCCCCGCTCATCCCACCGTCCGCCTCTTCCGTCCTCTCGTTCATCTCCATCGCTTTCTTCTTCCACTTCTCCTCCTCCTCCTCCTCCTCCTTCCCGTTCCCCTTCCCCTCCTCCCGTTCCTTACCCATTCCCTTCATCCTGCTCCTCGTCCTTGCTCCTCTTCCTCCCTCGTGCAGAGTATCCAGCTGCCTACGCCAAGACGCGCCACCATGCGTCGGTTGCGGGTAGTAAACGTAGTGGATGTTCGTTGGGTCGCTGGGATCTCGTGGGAGGCCTCTCGGGGGCCGCTCGGATGCAGTGTTGATACCTCTCGGGGGCCTTTTTGGGGCCTCTCCGGGGCCTCTTGGGCGCCTCCCTGGGGCCTCCTGCTCCTCGTCCTCCCTCGTGGAGAGCAGGCGACCGTCGCGACGACCACCACGACGCTGGCGGTGACGGCGGCGACGACCACGGCGAGCTGCCTGGGTTCCCCCGTTTCGGAGGGCACCAACTATACGCCAACACCGATGCTGGCCAGGATCACCCTGGGCCCAGGATCGGTGTATATGCCTTCTTGCGCAAGGCAGGAGGGCGTATACACCGATCCTGGGCCCAGGGTGATCCTGGCCAGGATCGGTGTTGGCGTATAGTTGGTGCCCTCCTACCGTTGGCCGCCCCGAGCGCAGGCGGCCACGGCCGCCTGCGCCCCCTCGCGGCAGGTGCCCCCGACGTTGGCGGGCGGCGGCGAGCCCGCGCCGAAGGCCGGCGCGCCCGAAGCGTGACTGGAAGAGGGTGGGCGTGCCCCCCCCGTGCTCCTCCTCCTCCTCCTCCTCCTCCTCCTCCTCCTCCTCCTCCTCCTCCTCCTCCTCCTCCGCCGCCTCCTCCTCCTCCTCCTCCTCCTCCTCCTCCTCCTCCCCTCCTCCTCCTCCTCCTCCCCCTCCTCCCCCTCCTCCTCCCCCTCCCCCCCCCTCCTCCTCCTCCTCCTCCTCCTCCTCCTCCTCCTCCTCCTCCTCCTCCTCCTCCTCCTCCTCCTCCTCGGGGTGTACGAAAAATCGTGCCCCCGCAATGAGTTGCTCGGCGCCCCCGCGCTGCTCCGCCGGCCCGCGCGGTCGCCCCCGTGCTCCTCCTCCTCCCATAGTTCCCCTCGGTCTCGGAAGGCCCGGCCCCGCTCTTGGCATGTTCCTCGTGCGGGGGGTATGCGACTGTCTCCGCGGGGGCCCGAGGCCTTAGAGCCAGTCTGGGGTCCCAGGCCGCGCTGCTCGACCTTGGGCGGAAGAATAAGTGGGCCTTTTTTGAACATCCAAGCATCCTAACCGTGCCCAGAGGTCGGGCCCCTGGCGGTCTCCTGGGGCCAGGGCGTGGGAACTCTTTTCTTGGTCCTTTGAAGAGCCAGGGGCCCAGCCTGGTGGTGCGGGGAGCGATTCTGCTCCTGTTCTTCGCGCTGGGCGCAGTTTGCGCCTAGCCGACTGTCTCCAGGCTGTTGGGTTGCATGAAGCTGAGGCGGATAGCCTCGCAGACCAGCTTCAAGTCAGCTCCTCCTCCTCCTCCTCCTCCTCCTCCTCCTCCTCCTCCTCCTCCTCCTCCATCCCTCCCTCGAAATGGTTTTCGAGGTCTTTGGGGGTGTCCCTCGAAGAGGACGATGGTGAGGTTTCTCCCACGGGGGGGCCCTGTCGCTGGCCCTCGGCGCGCTGCCTCGGCCGAGCCGTGCCGAGGTGACAGACCGGTCCTCTCCGATGGGCCACCCCTCATTATCGGTTAACCTAACCCCAACCCCATGAAGCCTCCCACCAGCCCACCCCCTCCCGCCGCCCCCGACTTGGGGATATACCCTCCAAAACCCGAGGGAGACGGCCTATATCCCCATCTCGGGGGGTAAATCCCCAAGTGGAGAAAAGGCCACCTAGATGGGGATAGGGTTCGGATAAACGATGCCCAACCCCTGGGGTGTTTGTCGGGGGCAGAAAAGAGGGGGGTGATGACTAGGGGGGGGTGGATATCATGGCGTGGGCCATGATGTCTCCCCAGATTTCAGGGCGCCTCTTCTTATTTTATTACGTCCCTGGCCCCCTCGCTGGGCCGCGCACATGCCGCCGGTCATAATTTGCCCCCCCCTCTTTGACGCCCCCCTCTTTGCCGCTCCCGAGTTTGGCCTGACAGTCGGGACTCTCTCTCTCTCTCTCTTTGTCCCTCAGTGGCGTGCGATCCCCCTCGGCCAAACGGCCTTGTTCTAAGAATAATGTTGAAAAAGGGTCTCGATGTTTCGAGGATGTCTCAGGCGAAGCTGCAATGTTCGAAGGTTCGGGTTCAAAATCATTGAATCCCGTTTTGTGTTCGAAGATTTGATGTTCAACTTGTTGAACAGGCCCCCGTCCTCCTCCTCCTCCTCCTCCTCCTCTTCCGCAGCCAGATTGGCTCAAGGTGCTTGCTCTTGAATCGGCATGGATACGTTTCAGGTTCCGGAATCACCCTGGGACCGTTCCGGGCGATTCTGGATGCTTTTTCCATCTGGCGCTTGAGGCCTTTTGGGCGCTTTTTCCATTTGGGCGCTCTCGAGAGCCTTATGGGCGCTTTTTCCACCTGGGCGCTCTCAAGAGCCTTATGGGGCGAAACCTGAAACACGTGATTTTACATCTGGGCGCTCTCAAGAGCCTTATGGGGCCGCCCCTCAGGGATGGAGGGGGTGTACCCGAGTCTCGAACATAGCAATTTCCCAAAGAAGTCTCTTATTTGGGAGCAGCCGTTTCGGAGCGCCCCAGATGGATTTTCACCCTGGAACCGTTCCGGGGTGAAAGTGCATCTGGCCTCCATTGCAAAACGGCGCTCTCGGGGATAGAGGAGGGGTGTACCCGAGCCCCCATCATGGTAATTTTCACATGAAGTTTCTGATTGGGGAGCCTGTTTCTCGCGGCTGGGCCCTCCCGCCCAGTGTCGGGAGCGCCCAGGTGGATTCCCACCCCGGAACCATTCCAGCAGGGTGCGAATCCATTTGGGACCTCCCCCAATGCAACACGGCGCTCTCGGGGATGGGGTAGGTGTACCCGAGCCCCCAACATGGCCATTTTCCACATGAAATTTCTATTGGGAGGACCTTTTCCTCGCGGATGGGCCCTCTCCCGCCCAGTGTCGGGAGGCCCCAGGTGGATTTTCACCCCCGAACCGTTCCAGGGTGAAAATAAATCCATCTGGGGCCTCTTGGGCTCTGACGGCCCAATGGGGCCCCGAGGGGAGTCCAAGTGGAGGAACTCCAACTGACAGTTCGAGCCCTCCACCACGAGTGGACCCCCCAGGCGCAGCAGGCACCCAAGAGGCACCCAAAGGCTACAAAATATACCCAAAGAGGCCCCCGCGTGGCCCACCTGAGGCCACAAGAAGCTTCAACACTGGCTCGACGAAGCGCCCGAGAAGCATGCCGCATGCCAAGAATCCAAGGATCCTCTGGCCCAACATTCAGGAACACTAGCGGTATGAACCGAAGGCCACAGATAAGCAAGTAATTGGTTTGGCGATGGACCCATCCCTATGCAGCCATGGGTAGCGCAGGACGCGGTCCTCTCTGCATACACTGTGCGCCGCGATCCAATGCGGGAAGATGGCTGGTGCAGAGCACGAGTGCACGGGCGTGCTGAATTCTTGAATTGTAGGGCACGATCCGCGTGAAGGGTGTGCCGAATGGTTCGGATACCCTCGCGCGAACGCCCCCACTACAGTCAACCCGCATAGTAAGGATGGGCAACCTTCCCAAGGGTACCCTTGCATCCTTGCCCCCTCGGCCCATGCTTCGCGACTTTCACTTGCCAACCTCGTTCGAAACCGTCAACTTGGCCCTCTAAGACCCTTGCATCCTTACCGCGCATCCTTATGAGACGGGTTGACTGCAAGGCCACAGGTGGACCTCTTCCAGGCACGACCCGTGCGAGGCATGTCCCGAATTGGGGGGGGGTACGCCATGCGAAGCTGCCCATTGGTGCCATAGGTGGAGCTCCTTCTGGGGCATGGTTCGCGTGACGGGTCTGCCGATAGGGGAGGGGGAGCGGTATACGAACTTTGGACCTTTAGGTGGGCTCCTTGTGGGCACGGTCCGAGTGATGGGGTGTGCAGCAATGGCCAGAGGGGCGCAGTGCGATTTTTGCCTATGGAGCCGCAGGTGAAGATCCCTGTGGGCCACGATCCGTGTGCGAGGTGTGCCGAAGCAGAAAGGAGGGCAGTATGCGAACTTTGTGTCAAGGGCCGTCCGTGGAACCCTTTGCGGGCCACGATCCGTGTGAGAGGTGTGCCGAAGTGAGCGGGTTCTGAAGCTTCACTCCGGTGCCGCAGATGCAGCTATTTGCGGGACACGATCCGCGTGAGGAGCGTGCCACTATGCGAACCTTGTCTCTGGGGACGTACAGTAGGTGGAGCTCCTTGTGGGGCGCGATCCCTTTGAGGGGTGTGCCGACAAGGGCGGGGGAACGTTAGCCAAGCGTGTCTCTGGGGCCGCAGGTGGAGCTTCCTGAGGGCACGGCCCCTTCGACAATCGATGTCCTCACTTTATGCTACAACTGGAGCTTGCTAGAACCTAAGCGCGCGCGAAGCGTGCGTGTTGTTCCCGTATATATGTGAAATATTATTGTGTTTTCCTCCTTCCCGTTCGGCGTGCACGTTCCGTTGCTAATAATTGTGCTCAAGCTCTTATGACCTGGCTGGCCGAGCCGATCCCCACACTTTTCGCGGCCGCGCGGGATTTGACCACGCTCGGACTCCACGTGGGGACCGCCTCTCTGGCCTCGAGTTGCCCTCCCTGTCCGACGTGCCCAAGCTTGACTTGCGCGACAAGCACCGGGCCGACTTGTCCAGCGGCGCACTGCGAGTGCAACTGCCCGGCGCCCGAGCCTGTCAGGTACCTCATCCTCGTCGGGGCGTTCGTGACTCTGGTCTCTGGCGCCGCGGGGCTGCTGGTCGGGCTCGCCGTTGGCAGTGGGGTATCGCTCATACGGCCACGGCGTCCGGCTCCCACCACCCACGCGTCATCATCCACGCCAGCAGCGTCGGTGACCACAGTCTTGACCGACAGCTCGGGGCCTGTCACGCCGGCTTCGCGCCGGAATGCCCTCGCTTGGTGTCAAGGAGACGCAGGTCCTCGTCCATTATCCAGAGGACGAGAACGGGCTTGTGTGGCACCATCGCGTTCTTCTGTGCCGTGTTGCTGGGGGCCGATGGGTATGCCTCACGCCCGACCTGGGCATGCAGATTCATGATCTCAACGTGCAGCGGCATCGCATCATCGGTCGGAGGGAGGCTTTCCCGCCCGACCTTGCGGCCCGCTGCTATGTCTTCGACGACGACGGCGTTGGCCGGGCGCAGCTCGACGAGCTCAAGCGCCAGGCCCGAGTGCAGGCTGCCATCCTCGGCGACGTGGAGTTCGAGGACGCCGAGGAAGCCAAGTGGCTGGTGTATGAGGCGGGGAACGACCATTTTGGCAAGGAGGTCCCCGTCGAGGTGTTGGAGGATGACCAGAGGTTCGTTTCCCTGGGCACGCTCGGGGTGGTCGACTGGCTGGGCGAGAAAAGGTTCGTGGAGCGAGTGGCGGCCGACAAGGTCGACGAGCGGAGGCAGAAGCGCGAGGAGACCGAGAGCGACTCGAGGATCCTCGGCATCCATCGCAAGCATGGGAAGCGGAACCTCGCGCTGCATGACGCGGCGCAGCTGTTCACAGAGGACAGCTTTGAGGACTGGCCGTTCCCTCCGCCGCGAGCATCCCTGGAGTATCTCGAGTCGATCCGCGATGGGCCTGGCTCGATGGTCGTTTACGAGAGCGAGTGGAGGCAGGACAGCGGCGTCGGCGACGGCACCGCGGCCCTCCACGAGCACAGGAACAACGCGGAGGTGCTCAGGCTGGCCCACCAGGTGGATCAGCTCAATATCCCGAACCTGGCGTGCTTCGAGCAGTTGGTTCGGCGCCAGGTCCAGATCGAGATGGCTGTGGAGCGGAATGCGAAGCACCCTGACTACGGAGGTCTGGACCTGGTGCTCGGCGGGCCGACGACGGAGAGTGGCGCTGCTTCCAGCAAGACCTTCCGCGACTGGGTCTACAAGAAGCAGGGCGAGCGCGCCCAGACGCTCAAGCAGGCCCGGCTCTTGCGCGAGGAGCGAACTCAGGAGGAGAAGCGAGCTCGTGGTGGCAAAGGTGATGGTGATGACTCGAGAGGCCCGAGGAAGCCGAAAGGCCCCGAGCAGGGGGGCGACGGCAAGGGCGACAAGTCAGGCGGAGCGGGGGGCTAACCACAGTGGTTGGCCCCCTTTCAGGCTTGGTTGGTCGTGCTCCATGGCCGACCCCGCCGCCAGTTCTGACCGCGGAGGTGCTGCCGTCCGACGGCGACTCCGTGCACAGCGGCGCCGCGGGGAGTTCTTTCCTCTCCCAGCGCCATCCTCTTCTCTGCCCGCTTCTCCCGGCGCTCCTCGATACGTTCGGCAGCGACGGCTTGAACAGCGGCATCGGCATCGGCGAGAGTGTGAAGCGGTTGGATCTCTTAACCAGCTCGCCGCCGCAACTACTTCTTTCTCGAGCGTCTCAAGTACGAGGAGATACGGAGGGGAGAGAGCCACGCCCTTGCAATGCGATGTCCTTCAGCACGTTGCACGGCGCGTCAAGGCGCACGGCCCCCCCCTTCGAGACCTGGACGAGAGTCGAGCCCTCGCGGAGCTCACGGCGTCCAGGGACCTGTACTCGCAGGAGCCGAAGAATCTCGCCGAGTACGACATCGACGAGCTCAAGATTTGCCGCTCGGGGACCGTGGCCAAGGACGCAAAGTCGCTCTTGCCGCCCGACGCGGCCGGCCTCTTCCGACACTACGCCCACTGCATCGAGAGGGACTCGGATCAGATACTGGAGTTGCAGGCTGCGCGTGACTTCCCGCGGCCATACTGGGATCCCACGCTTGCTCGGGATCAGGATGGGCTTCTCCTTCTCATCGATCGGCTTCGGCAGGCGAACCTCATCAGCTTCCGCCGCAAGCTCAAGGCCAAGATCGGGATCTTCTTCGTCAAGAAAAAGGACCCCGCTTGGATCAGGCTCATCATCGACGCCAGGCAGGCCAACCGGTGCCATCGGGCACCACCCAAGACAAAGCTGGGGTCCGTCGGCGGGTTTTGCGAGCTCGACCTTTCGGACTCCGCCCTTCGTGACCTCGGCGGCTTCGGGCCCGTGGCCGAGGTCTGGGGCGGCACCAGCGACGTCGACGACTGCTTCTACCAGATGCTGGTCGAGGAGCTCGGGTCGTGGTTCGGGATCGACATGCCTAGGACCGCGGGCGAGTGGGGCGTCTCCAGCGTCTACGACGACGACGTCGGGAGGCACGTCCCCATCGACTCGACCGCCACCCTCTACCCCGTCTTCCACGGTATGGCGATGGGGTGGTCCTGGGCGCTGCACCTGGCCAACGAGGCCGTCTCCTTCCTGGCCAGCAAGAGCGCGGTCTGCCCGCGGTCGCTCGTGCGCGAGCGCACGCCCGCCCCGGCCCTCCGGGTCGGACAGGCGGTCTCCGGCGTCTACGTGGCCAACTTCACGACCATCGCCGGGGACAGGCTCGGCGCCGAGGACTCGATCGAGCGGTTCAGGCGCGCGGCGGCGGAGGCGGGGATCGGCGCGCACGTCGACGGCGACGTCGGGGTGGTCTTCGAGAGCCTCGGGGTCGTCTTCGATGGCCGACAGCGCTGTCTGCGGCATCTGCCTCGTCGAGTGTGGCGCGTCTACTTGGCCACGCGGGCCTTGCGGCGGCGTCGCTGGGTCCACGGGGACATTCTGGAGATCTGGATGGGCCACGTGGTCGACCTGTTCGGGCTGCTGCGTCCAGGGCTGTCTTGCTTTCAGCAGGTCTACCCGTTCGTGGCCAACGCTCGAGGGCGACGAGTTCGCCTCGCTGACGCCGTCAAGAACGAGATGCGTCTGGTCCAGGGCCTGTTGTTCCTCTGCGAGTACGACCTGGGCGCGGATTTCAGCCGCGAGGTCTACTGCTCGGACACGTCGGACATCGGCTTCGCGCTGCTCTCTACCAGGGCGATGGAGGCTGAGCTGCGGGAGCATACCCGCTACCGCGAGAGATGGAGGTTCAAGCTGGTGGAGACCCTCTCTGAGGTCGCCCTGGTCAAGCCCGAGTGGGCCGAGTACGTTGGAGGCCGCTTGCGGCCTGGAGGTGGGGCCGATCTGCCCGAGGGTGCCTACGCTGACGTTGCCGCGCGAGGGTCTCGACCCTGTGCCATTGGCCCGCGGGCGCAGCATGGGCGCCTCCTGGACGAGGAGCGCCACCACCGCCTGGCCGACAAGGCCGAACGAGTCGGGCGACGGACTCGTGAGCCTCGCCCCCGACCACGGCATGAGGAGGTCGAGGTGCCCGGCGCCATCCCGCCAGTCGACCAGTGCTGGGACACGCCGCGCCGCTGGGCCCATCTGCGGATCGGGCGCTGGAAGTGGACCAAGGAGCACATCAACATCAAGGAGGGTCGTGCTTCCTTGTTCGGTTTTCGGAGAGCGACCCGCACTCGCCACAACCACGGCAAGCGGGTCGCGTCGCTGGGCGACAACCTCGTGTCCATCTGTGCTTTCGAGAAGGGCCGCGCGAAGTCGTGGGCTCTCAATTCGCTGGCGAGACGGGCGGCTGGATATCAGATCGCCGCTCGGGTTCGCTGGCACTCTCGGCATATCGAGAGCAAGCGGAACGCTGCAGACGCCGGCTCGCGTCTGCACCAGTCTGGAGGGTCGGCCGATCGGTCGTCACATCATGTCGAGCCTCGTCCAGAGCGGGATCCAGAGTCGTGTTCACATGGCTCGGCAGACCCTCCAGCTGCGACACCAGTCAAGCCACTCGGGGGTAGAGGACCCCTCCGAGCTGCTGTCCCGGGCAAGGAGACCGTGGCGCTCGAGCTCTTTCCTGGCGAGGCTGGCCTCACCTGGGCCCTTTGATCCCGCGGTCTGCGGGTCGGGCCACCCTGCGAATTGCTGCGAGGCGCGAAGTTCGACCTCACCAGAAAAAAAACACTCAGAACCTCATCAAGTCCTGGATCCTTGCGGGCCTCGTCTGGCATATCCATCTGGGGACCCCGTGCACGGCCTGGTCTATTGCAAGAAGGGGAGTGGTTGATCTGGGAAAAGCTCACGCCAAGGAAGCTATCGCTGTGGAGCTGGCCCTCTTCACGGCCGAGGTGTGCACGTTGGCCTCCCGATGCGGGGTCCTCTGGAGTCTGGAGAACCCTGCGTCATCGGGGCTCTGGGAGTTCGGACCCGTCGTGGACCTCATGGGGCTTCCAGAGGTCTTCAAGGTCACCTTCCACATGTGCCAGTATGAGGTCTCCCACAAGAAGCCCACCACTATCCTTGCCAACATGTTGGCCCTGCGCGGGCTCGAGGCGAAGTGTCAGGGGGGTCATGTTCATCGTATTCTTGAGGGTCAAGAACGAGTCTTGGGAGTTGATGGAGTCTGGCGAACACAATGCAAAACAAAGGCAGCAGGGACATATCCGCCGGCTTTGTGCTCAAAGTGGGCCTCTCTCATTTTTGCTATCGCACCATCTTCAGCAATTGGGTCTCAGCCATCGTTCGTGGATAAGTGGGATGAAGCTCTTACGGCACTTGTCGGACAACGGAGGTCCCACACCCACCACGGACCTGCTAAGAGGGCAAACGACGCCGACTCTGAAGACCTGCAGCGTGCTGAAGAGTACATCGTCGAGAATTGACTGTGCTTCGGGCGTCATCCTCCGGCCTGGGCCACGTCGCCAGAAGGCACAACGGAGGAAGGTGGTAGCCGCTAAGTCCTCGGCCCCCGCGGAGCGGTTCTTGCAGGAAAGCGCCGCGGGCGAGAAGTCCAAGGACATCTACCGACGTGAGCTCGCTCGCTTTTTCAGTTGGGCCGAAGAGCGTGGCCTCTCGACCAAGCCCGACGAGCTCGCGATCACCATGAAGCAGTACTTCTACGTTAAGTTTCAGGAAGGGTATGGGCCTGGCTTGGGCCGCTCCGTCTTCTTCGGGTACCTTTTGCTGCACTCCACGAACTACAAGCTCGAGAGGGACCGGCTCAGCGACGTCGAGAGGGCGCTCGCTGGCTGGGCCAAGCGGGCCCGCGAGACCGTGAAGGATCCCGCTCCCCAGGAGGTGCTGCTGGACATGCCTGTCTGGATGCTCGACCACGGGCGGGGTGAGAGCGCCTCGTGCATGGCCCTGCAGCTGGACGACTACGCCAGGCCCTCTGAGAGCGTCGATCTCGTGCTGGGCAACGTGCTGAGGCCGGTCGTCGGTGTTCGCGGGGCGCCGTCCCGCGACTGGGGCATCGTCTTTGCCCCGGCGGAGCTCGGCTTTGTCACCGAGACCGGGCAGGTCGACGACTCAGTGGTGTTGGGCAGTCCCTCTCGCCTGTGGGCACCACAGGTGGCAGAGGCTCTCGCGACGCGCGCCGCCGCTGGCACGCGTCGCTCGAGGGGCAGTCCACAGGCCAGTCCTACGACACGTCTGTTCGACTCACTTACCCCAGCTCACTACGAACGGGACTTCAGAGACGCCGCCAAGGCGCTCGGATACGAGAAGCTCAACATCACACCGCACACCGTGCGGCACACAGCCCCCTCGCACGATATCTACCACAAGCAGCGGACCTTGGAGCAGGTGCGACGCCGCGGCCGCTGGGCCGCCAAGAAGAGCGTCACTCGCTACGAGCGCCATGCCAAACTCTTCAAGCAGTACAGCAAACTGACAACCGTGCAGATCGCCAGGATGAACAGGTCAGTCCGTCAGTTCCCAGCTGCTGTACTCAAATACATTCGTGGTTGTTGAATGCTGTGCATTTTTGCCCACCCGTGCCCACCCTCTTTCTTTTGCATTCGTGACTACGTCCCAGAGTTCCCATATATGGGCAAAGATTTGGGAGTGCTCCGATCGGAGAGAGTTTCTTCAGCGCATCGCATAATGATTTCTTTGGACGGATTCGTTGCATCACACAGGTGATCATCGCAAGTGAAAATGATATATCTGAGGCCTTCGGCCGTTGTGATATCTGAGGCCTCTCGGCCGCCTTCCCTGGTGTAGGTTGTGGGTAGGCTCCTGGAGGCTCTGGGCACGCACTAAGGGCTCAGAGGAATGTGAAATATTATTGTGTTTTCCTCCTTCCCGTTCGGCGTGCACGTTCCGTTTCTAATATTTGTGCTCAAGCCCTCCCACCCACGAGCCACCCTGCTTGAGGGGAGTGCTCCGATCGGAGAGAGTTTCTTCAGCGCATCGCATAACGATTTCTTTGGACGGATTCGTTGCATCACACAGGTGATCATCGCAAGTGAAACTGATATATCTGAGGCCTTCGGCCGTTGTGATATCTGAGGCCTCTCGGCCGCCTTCCCTGGCGTAGGTTGTGGGTAGGCTCCTGGAGGCTCTGGGCACGCACTAAGGGCTCAGAGGAATATATATATATATGTATGTACGTATGTATGTATGTGTGTATTTCGCTGTCTCTCTATTTCGTTATTCTTATCTTCATTTATCAAATCCGAAGACTATTATTTCTTCAACCCTGACTCAGGGCGGCAGTTATCCCTCTCCGCGCATTTTGTTCACAGGGTTTGGTATGTGATGATTCATTTGGTACAGTGTCTCATCCAGCCGCTTCCGGTTGGTAGGGGTAAGCATTCATATATGGTACGAGCGCACCAGGCTTACAATCTCCCTCATTCCTTATTCTTCTCTCTCTCTCTCTCTCTCTCTCTCTCTCTTGCTCCCTCTCTATCGCTATCCCTCCCTCTCTCTCTCTCTCTCTCTCTCTCTCTCTCTCTCTCTCTCTCTCTTGTTTTCCCCTTTCTCCATTCCCCTACCGTCGGCCGCGCCCTGTTCCAGTTCGGCTTCGGCGCCGTGCTGGTGCTTTCCTCTGCCAGTCGCCCGGTCGCCTATATCCTTTCAGCTTGGGTAGGCGATCGACGCAGCATCCCAGAGTGCCCTCTGATCGCTACGCCAGCAGGCTGCCCAGTTCGTCCTGCCAGGTCAGTTCCGCCCCTGATTCACACTCGCGTTGCAGGCAGCGCTGTGCTGCAAGGATGCCATCGCAACGGGCCGTTGAGATAAAACATGTTTGGTGGTTGCGTATTGGAGCGGCTTTGCGGCTGGCGCTGCCGACTTTGCAGGGGGGCGGCGGCCGATTGCGGCGGCGTCGGCGGCGACGACGACATTGATGTGTGTAGAGTCCTCAGTGATGCTTCGTGGGGCCTTCCGCAGCCAACTTTCCTCGAGTTCTGAGTTGCCCAATGGCCCGAATCAGTTTCGCTGTCGGGGTAATGCGGGCGGCCAGGTCTGGGATGGCATACGGTGGCTTCGCCGCAAGGAGAGCGAGGCAGCGTCGCGGAGGCGCAGCGGGCAGGGAGGTCCGCGAGAAAGTGATGCGGAAGGCCAGGTTCATCGAGGCGGGCGACGTCGAACGCCAGGGCTCGCTCAGTCCTCGGGCCTCCAGCGAACCCTGCGGCGGGCCGTCGGTCTGTGGCAGCGTGTGATTCGACGCCGACCGCATGCGCGCTGCTGCGTTGTCGAAGCGCATGGAAGAGGCCTGGGCCTCGAACGGCAGGGAGACGATGGGGAACCGCACGGAGCGCATGTCTGCAGCCGCGGCTACCATACACCTCCTACCTGAGCAGTTGGGCAGCGTGGTACTGACCAAGGCCCAGAGCCTCGCCGACACCGTGAATTTCCATTTGTCATCAGTGCAGAGCGCCATCCGCCGCAGCGACGAAGACGACGTCGTCGATTTGGTCGTCGATCAGCTGGACAAGATCCCAAATATCATCAAGAATTGCTTCGACTCGACGATAGTAGAGGCGAACGATGCCATAAAGATATTGAGTGCCATCATGGAGAAGTTCAATACTCATGCTCGTGAGCGCCAAAATTTGCTCACGCAGCTGTTGGCCATCCCAGAGTAGCTCGAGCAGATCACCGGGGAGGCGCCTGACCAGGCCGCGCAGGAAGCCAAGCGGAAGGCGGCCAGTATTGCGACCACATCTTGCAGAGGTGGCCACAGGATGCGGGTATCAGCCGCTGGGCGCTGAAAGAGGCCAAGTCTCAGATTTTTGAGTCGGTGCTAGAGATGTGCTCCGATACGATGCGGGCCTTGAGGAGCACGACCAGCACGAACTTCAACATCGTCGTTGCCTGCGTGGGCGACCACAACGAAGTGCCTGTCACGAGCGAATTGGTCGCTGACGAGCTTCTGCGGGCGAAGATGGGCACCCTGCCGAAGACGGACGGCGCGTGTGCGAACCAGTCCAGTCATTGCGCGGCCAGCATGCTGGGCCGCGAGAAAGACGGCGGCGCCGACGGCGCTGTAGCGAATCACCGCGGTGGGTGGCGGGCCAGTCACGCCCCCAGCGCCGAGTGTGCCAACCATTCCAATCCTGGGGGCCTGGGCCACCTCAAGATGCGCGTCTCGCCGTGCCGGCACTTCTGACAGGGCCAGCGCGCCAGCGGCGACGTCGACGAAGCCCACGCCCTCCTGCAGCTGTCCCTGGACACGCTGCTCGGGGTCAACGGGTCGGCCGTTCCCGCGGCCGAGGCGAACCTAGTAAGCACTACGCGGCACCGCGCGTCGTCTTCTGGTGACCTGTAAGAGTGACTTGTCGCCAATGCGCGGCTTTACGAAGCGGCATCATAAGAGTGCCTATCGACGCGACGGTAGAGGCACGACTTCGCACCGCCACCCGCTGCCGCTGCCAGGCTCTTTGGAGTGGCCATCGGCAGGGACCGCGAAGGTCGACGGGTCGCGGCTGTCGCCCCTAGGGCCACCCCTACGGCACCACTGCGGATTGAGGCAACGACTCGGTGACGAGTGGAAACCTACTAAATGTCCTCTCTCTGCGTGGTTGTTGGACGGGCTCCGCGGGTGCCGGCCACTGCGGCGCTTAGGCCGTTGCGGGTTTCTGTTGATTGTCGTTGTGGCGAGTTTTTGCCAGCGGGGGCGCGGGGGCACCGCGTTTTCCACCCAGCGCCGTTTTCGCGGGCACCTTCTTCACTGGTGTGCCGCTTGGGCTGCTACTGATCATTTTTCAGCGCTGCCGCATGATGCGGTAAACTAACACGCGGCGCCGCATATGCTTCCATATGTTGAGTAGCAATTTAGGTTAGTGGGTCAACTCCAGAGCTAGGGTGTCCCACCAAACCGTTCGCACCAGCGGCGACGGCGCAGGTTCTGCCACTGCCCGCATCCGACTCGGCGGCGCGCGCACCTCGGGGCGCGGCACAGGAAGGTTTCGAAGGGGGTGGCAGCGGCCGAGTGCTTCGGCATCGTGCTGCCCGTCCTCGAGCGGAACATGATCACGCTTCGCTTGGCCACAGCCGCGCCCCATTTGCTGGCTGGCCAGCAGTGCGCTGGGCTAGGCGGATCCATCGTCGACACTAGCAGCCAGTTCATTGGTGGGGAACTGCATATTCTGGAGGTCGTTGTTGGGGCAATGTCCACGCGGTCGCTCCCGGCGGCGCTGCGATGGAAACTGGGGGCGCAAAGTTCACGCGACAAGGCCTGCTCGACGCGCGGTTTCTGGAAGTGCGCGAAGCGGGGTTTCTCGTTGACATCGCGGAGGAGGTCCAGGAGGACGCTGGAGTTCGGCCAGCCCATGAGCGGGCGTGCTTCGCGTTTCGCGCATCCTTGATTATCTTCCTCCTGCTCCAGGCTAAAGCACCAGGCTAATGGACCAGACGAACGCTTACGGTTAAGAACCGCTTCGTTGAAAGGCTGCCGCCTCTGCCGCCGACCCCAGTGTTGTTCTTTTGCGGAGGGGGGCCCTGGGCAATCTCTCTTGAAGAGCCACGGTGGGTCATGGGATGACACATATACATGTCTGCATAGTCGTACGTATGTGTGAGGAAATGTCTGCGCATACCTGTGCGTGTCCGTCTGTAGCCAAACGCTGCGAGTTTCTTGGTCTTCGCGGAGGCTGTTTGGGGTTATTCTTGGAGGTTCCTGGAGCCTTTGGTGACATATTCGAAGCTTCTTGGGGCTTCGTGCTCACTTGAGTAAGAAGCTATGGGGAATTGATTGATGTTCGTTTTGGAAGCGTTTTTGGGGCGTGCCCGCGCACGTTCCTCGAGGCTTTCTGGGGGCTTCTTGGGCCGCCGGAGCGCTTCGTGGAAGCTGCGCGGGCGTGATCTTGTCGTGAGTTGGGGTCCTCTTGAACTGCGTCTGGGGCCCCATGGGCATTCATGGGTTGACGTGGACACATGAAAAAGTGGATGTCGAGGCTCCGAGAGGTTCCCCTGGGCGCCGGCGCGCCCGCCCCTGTTTGTAGAACGAGTTGTTGGGCGCCAGGGGAGGGGCGCGGCAGGGGGGGCAGAGAGCATCATAAGGAAGTTAATCAGAAGCTGGCCTACGCCAAGGCGGCCAAAACTGATGAAGACGTTCGACGTCTATGGACCTACTGGGATCAATGCCCGGGTGGTGCGTTGTCTGATGATAGGTGCGACTCGGAGGGCGACTGCGTCGCTGCGTCTGCGAGGAAGGCCTCAAAGAAAACAAGTGTCAAACGAAGTGGCCCTGTGCGTCTGGGACGCGCGAGGTTCACGATTGACACAGGGCGCGGGTCCAACTTGATAGCGGTGCGCTTTCTTCGGGAGGCCGTGCTGACGGACAGGATCACTCGTTTGCGAATGCCTATAGCCCTTACTAATGCAGGAGTGCAATCGCAGGCCCTCGGAGCCGTGCACATCGCTAGCGATCAGTAGTGCGGGGGAAGCGCTGAGGCTGTTGTCGTGCCGGAAACCCCGAGCGCGGCATCGGTGGGTGAGCTCTGCGTAGACCGCGGCTACAGTTTAAACTGGGGGGGCGGCAGAGCTCCTCATCATGTACTTTTGCCACGTGGAGAACAGCTTGATCTGGCGGGCGATGGCAAGATCGCGTATCTCACCATGGTCGGAAACTGGAACATATACATTACCAGGGGCGTGCTGTTTTTCAATCCCTGGACTTTTTGAGAGGCAAGGGCAACGTCGGGGTGGTGCGGCGCACCGTTGCCCCCCCGTTTTCCTGGGGAAATGGTGAACATGTATACGCCAGCATCCCGCGTGCACCAGGATCCTCTTTCCTGTGCGAGTTTCAGCGCAGGGCCGGAGAGAGCGTCGGTGCATAGAGTCCGGTTCCCTACCTGGAAGGCAAAGGGGCCATTATTCAGGCAGACGAGGCAGTTCCCGGCAGCCCGGCAGGGCTGGGCACGGCGGGCTTGCGCCGAGACGAGCGCGACGTCGTTCTTGAATGATATTGCGAAGGCGGGAGGTCCACCGCCCCGGGCGATCAGGCGTCGCAGAACCCTTGAGCCGCGCGATGGCCGAGGACGCCTACCCCAACGGAGCGACGGGCGCAAAAGCCCCGTTGCCGGGAGAGGCGGCCTGGGCAAATGTAGTTGTTTCTGCTATATTGCCCCGGCTGGTGTCAGAACAGGGCCGGAAGGGGGCCCAGCATTGGCTGCGTCGACAACCACTCATCGCAATGCGCAATATCTGGGCGCGGTGTCCTTGGAGATGCCCCGCTCGAACGCCGCGGTTCACAGCTGCCTCTGCCCCTGGCGACGCTGATGTCGCCGAGGCAGGGCTTGATGAGATAGGACCTGTCAAGGTAGTCGACGACCTCAGCAGAGACGACCCAGAGGAAGAGCATGGTGCCGATTCCGGGGGATGGCAAAAACCGACCAGTTGAAGTTGGAATTGGTCTCCCGACAGCATCTGCGCACACGCTTGCCGAAAAAAACGCGCTGACCCTAAGACGCCCTGGGCGGAGCAAAAGCAAAAGAACAATGTGGGCTACGAAAAATTGCCAGGATCGCGCAGCGCAGTTTTTTTCCCTCGGGTCTCCCGAACAAAAAATCGGCCATGCTTGGAGACGACGAAGTTCGGGGGCTTGTGCGCCATGGGTGACTTGTTTTCGGTTGATGAGCTCTCGAGGGGGCTCTGCGGGGAATCCTCGCGCGCGACGTTGCGCGACCGGCGCGTGGGATTTCTGGCGGGCCAATCCACCCGCGATAAGTCGGCCGAGCATGCGGTTGAATTTCTGGCCAACTTGCGGGGGCCAAGTGAGCACCTCGCGTACATGCGCGCAGATGTTGCGCCGGAGCTCAAGAAAGCATGCCAATCATGGAACGTTGCCCATTGGGCGAGTCGATGACTGTTCATGACCCATCACAACAAGCTAATGCAACGCAAATTCCGTCGCGGAGAGGGCCAGCGGGATTGTGCAGGATTGGGCCAGAACGCTCCGAATGACTGCAGGGCTACCAGTCCCCTGTTGGCGCATGCTGCGTCCTTCTTCTGCTTATGTCGCAACGCGCAGCAGCGAGGCGCGGACGAATCACCGTGGAAAATGAGATTCGGAGTTCCCTTTGACTTGCCTCGCGCGCCCTTTGGGTCGGCAGCGCGATAATTGCCGCCGCCTGACGCCCGCGTCAAACAGCCCGAGACTGGTCCGAGGACGCCCATCGGTATCGACCTGGGGTATGTCCAGCATGCGGGAGGGCGGGGGGGGCCGATCATTACTGCGTGCTTCTTGATCAGTTGGATGGCCTGAACTTCGAGACACGCATGAGAATGGACGGGGCGCGTCCCGTCGTCGATAGGTCCGAACAAATACGGACCGACGCCAGCCTGGAAGCAGGTGTCGACACAAGCACTCAGGGGTCACGGACAACAAACCGGCAGGTGCGGAGGTCCTATTCCCATTGAGAAAAGCAAGCGATGAAGCGTGGGTGACGGCTCCGTCGCTTCACTTGGGGGATCTAGTTGCCGGTGACAATGTCGCCAGTGGAGGGCCAACCAAGGTCCCGGACGGCGCTGAGTTTTCCGGGGGGCGATCCGCTTCGTCGCGCGGGACGGCTGCGCGCGGCGGAGTTCGACCGCATCCAGGGGCTACTCCAGGGGTCGTTGACGTCGTCATCGTCGTGGTGGTGGCTGTCGTCGTCGTCGTGATCGTTGTCGTCATCGTCGTCGTCGCCTTCGTCGTTTGTCGTCGTCGCCCCTGTCATCGTCGTCGTCGCCGATGATCGCACGAGCGAAAACAAGAGCAGCAAAACGTGGCGCAGCCGTGACTTGAACCTAACCGTGCGCGAACCGCACGTGGCTCTAGGTGGGGGCCTCGCGGAGGTGGTGCCCCGACAGCGCATGGGCGTTCCGGGGCCGCGCCCAACCACAAACGGGTGTTCGAGGGGCACTGGGGCCCTGCCGAGCGAGGCGCTGGGGGCGCCCCGGATCACCAGAAATCGCGATTCGAGACCACCAGAACGATTCGCGACGGCCAAACATTACCCCAGAATTGACCCAGACAGTCCAAGATGCCTTCCAGACGCCCCAAGAGGCCTTCAAGAGGCCTCCCAGAGGGCCCGGAGAGGCACAATTTATTTTTTCTTTTTGCGTTAATATGTTATTGTAGGTTTTTTGGGGTTCTCGCTTTTTCGGCGTCCCGACGCTCCAAGACGGCCCAAGACACTTCCAAGATCGGCCCAAGAGGCCCCCAACACGGCCCCAAAACGGCCCAAGAGGGCCCCAAGACAGCCCAAGAGGCGTCCAAGACGGCCCAAGAGGCCCCCAAGACGGGTCCAAGAAGGGGCCCAGACGGGGTATCCGAACGGACTTTTCGGGCCTTCGGCCCCAATAGTTCCAAGAGGACCCCAAGAGGTTCCCAAGAGGCCACACGAGGCCCCCAAGACGCCTGCAAGCCGCCCCCAAGAAGCCTCCAAGAGGCCCCAAAGAGCCCAAAGAGCCCCCAAGAGGTTCCAAAACGGCCAACAAGAGGAGGCCCCATAACTGTTTCCAAGAGGCCCCAGACAGGTCTACCACGAGCTCCCAATGAAAACTCAAGAGGCCTCTGACCTCCCCGTAACCCACTAGAGCCCCAGGAGTCCAGCGCCTGTTTTCGGTTTCCAGGGGCGGGGGATTTCAGCTTCGATGTGGGCGAAGATGGCCGTGGGCGGGCTCGACGCCACGCCGAGAGACTCCCGAGCCCGCCGTGACCTGCCAAAATGGCACAAAAGGCCCCCAAGCCGCGTCAAGAGAGTCCCAAGAGCATCACATAAGGTCCCCAAGTTACCAAACATGTTCCAGTCCCATCGGGAAACGTACATGTTTAACATATCCGTTTTTTTGTTTTCAAAGCGTCCAAGACGCTCCAAAAGGCCCCCAAGAGAGTCTTAAGACGGCCCCAAGGGGACCTCAAGACAGACCAAGAGGTGCCCAAGACGGTCTCCGAGGGCCCCAAAGAGCCCCAAGAGGGCCCAGGAGGTTCGAAATGTGATTTCGAGCCATCCGCCCCAAAGGGCCCCCCAAGACCGCCAGCAGCCCCCAAGAGGCCCCCAAAACGGCCCACAAACGACCCCCAGTATGCTTCAAAACTGCATCTAAGAGGCTCCCCAGAGGCTTCCCAGGAGATCCCAACAGGCATCGAAGAGACCTCTGACGCACAACCGAAGCACGGTGGCGGATGGACTAGATGCCAACATGCCAGTATCACGTTCCATGTGGTTTCTCGAGTCTGGCGCCAGGCGTTTCGGTGGCACGGTGCCCAAAGCCCCTGGCTCCGGAAAAATAAGACAAGCACACGTAACGTGTTTCGAAGAGGGCTTAGTTTTCTAGGGATTCAGAGGTCGTCTTCTCGCCCTCGGCGGAGGCCGCCCGAAGGCCCGCCGAAGCTGGCGGATGTAAATCGAGGGCGATGTGGCTGGCGGAAGCTGACGGAAGCTCGAAGTCCGCGGAAGCCAAATTTGATTTCCACGAGAGGGCGACGCTGGCCAACGCGCCATCCTCAGGTCTGCAGAGCCAGCCGCATACTTGTCGCACGGTGTGCACAAATCGATGCCTGGGCCCTTGGAGGTCTCCACACCTTCCCTGGAAACAGACTTCCTGGGGCCCGAAATGAACCTTCACACACTCCAAGACAGCTCCGACTTAGCTACGAGAGGGCCCCAAGGGAATTCCCATATGGCCGACCCCACTCAACACCCTCGCAAAGAGCGTCTAGAGAAGACCCTAACATTGACATACGACGGTTGAACGATCGCACGTGCCGACCTCCCAACCGCTCCATAGTTTGAATGTGCAAAGCGCTGCTTTGCATTTCATTTGAGTTCCACGTCTCCTTGCAATCGTTTGCGTTGAGTTGCAATGCGTTGCACGGCCATTGCGTATCATTTCCACGATAGTGCGTTGAATCACGCTGCCGTTCCGAGGCGTTGCATTTTTGTTCAATATTTGCATTGGTTTGCATGGCTTCACATTGAGTGCGTCAGTGTGTATCCTTGTCAGTAGTATATATTTTCTCGGTCCGCGATTGTCTTGTACTTCCTCAGTCCATTTGCGTGCAATTCGTGTGTGCGTGCACGCGTGCATCTGTGAGCTTATCAAGGGCTAGGGGTGCTAGAGCTTATCAAGGGAAGATCTAGGGGTTTCTACAATTTCTGCGGATCCCACTTTCTCAAACAGCCCAAAGCCATTCCAAGAACACGCCACGGCATCCCAATACGAGCAAACAAATGCCCCGACATCTCATCTGAAAGCCAGTCAATGCTCCAATGCTGTTCAGCGACTTCCGACGAACCCGCAAGCCCCGACCTGCGTGTCATGGAGACGCTCTTGCAACCCTGGACGGCGCCACTTGGGCTAAAGACCCTCAATAGACAGCGCAAAAACAGCCCTAAAGCCAGTCCAAGGAAACCCCGTGATCTTGCTGAGCCGTCTTTGAAGGCATGTTGGCTATCTGGGAGGCTGTGGAGAGCGCCAGAAGGAGTCTGCGCGCCCAAGGAGCCGTCAGAGGGAGACATGGGGGATGCAGAGACTGTGTTGGTAGGAGGAGGAGGAGTAGGAGGGGGACGTTGGACAGCCATCAAAACCATGCAAAGCAGTCATGGCAGCATACCATTCCTCTATATACCCGTGGGCACAGTGGCGGATTTAGTTCATGACGAAGCCTTCGCTATGGCTCATGACGATGTGAATTGTTGTACTGCTCAAGTCCTTGGCCGCACTTTGGCAAACAAGAATCATCAATGTCCTCGTCATGCTCGTCGCCTTCTTCATAGTCCTCCTCTCGCAGCGACCATGGGGTGTTATCTAGCGGCGAAGGTGTGCTGTCTAGATGCCAAGCATTTTGTGGGGGTCGGGAGTTCGCCTCTAGAATGTCAGTGTTCGGAACCATGTGAGCGCATTGGTCATCCCCACCAGCCCGTCCAAAACCAAATCCTACGCGAGTTGTTGTCAGCAAGGAAGTGGAAGAGCATATAGAGGGAGAGTAAGGGCGAACACCCGTCGAACCGAAGCTGGGGTCAGCTCGAGCAGCCCGAGTATATAGTGGGAGAGTGACGGCAGACACCCGTCAAACCGAAGTTGGGGTCAGCTCGGGCAGCCCCCCAACTTTCCAATTTGGGGGTTTGTCGGAGTCTCTTTCAAGAGTCTCTTGTGGTAATGTGTTTGCCCCTTCGGAGCTGGCCATAATCGCCTTCCAGTGTCCTCTTCGAGCTTTCTTTGGTTACTCGTGGGGTCCCAGGGGGCCGTTTTGGGGGCCCCTCTGGGCCACTCTTGGGGCTCGCTTGGTCATCTTAAGGCCATCTGGAGGCCTCCGAGGCCCGCCGGACGTGACAGGGCGAGAAAGGAGACGCCGTCGAGCAAGGTGATTTTTGAAGGGGTGAGTGAGTCTCGGGGCACCCTTGGGAGTCTCCATTGCCACTCTTGGTTCCTCCCTGGAACTGCGTTGAAGACCACTTCGGCCGATTTGACATACCTGGCGGTGTGGAGGCCATGATGAGCTTCCTGGAGCAGTTTTTGGTCCGTCTCGGGCCATTGCGGACGCTCTAACTGGTCGCAATGCCTCGCCCAGTCTCTTGGGGAGGGGGTAGTCGGAGGGGTTAACGTTTCCCTGGAGGAGAGACAGTGGATATGTTGGAAGAGCTTATCTTCAGGAACGTGTGCTACAGGGTCTGGGGGGTGTCGGGCGTGGTGGGGGCGGTGTGGAGGCAGGGTTGGGTCTGGACGGGAATGGCGGGGGTAAGGCGCATCAGGAAGACCAGTCTAAGGGCGTCGATTAGGGGTTGGGAGACATCGGGCGCGCTGGGGGCAGCGTGGAAGCGGGGCGAGGTTCCAGGCGTGGCACGGATGTGGTCAGAGGTCGCAAGACGACGAGTCTAGTAGCGTGGGTTGGGAGGTGGTGTCGGGCGCTGTATGGGCGATGGCGGGCGCTGTGGAGGTGCGGTGGAGGCGGGGCAACCTGCGGGTGAGAAGTGGAGGGGATGGGGGGCATCAAGAATACGAGTCCAGTTGCGTGGGTCTGGCGCTGCGGGAACGAGGTGGACGCGGGGTCGGCACCGTGCTGAAAATGACTGGGGAGTGGCGTCCCAAGAAGACAGTCAAAAACTTGGGAGTGTCAGACCAGGTACGGGCGAGGTGGGGGGGCAGTGTCGGTCAGGACATAGAGGGTGTCGGAGGCCTGAAGTGAGTGCAAGCTACGCCCAAGGCGTACCAGCTAAATGGCTCTAGGAGTCAGGATGCGGTAGATGGGCCAAGGTAAGAGTTTGCCTCCGCACGCCTCTGCCCTTCCTCGTCATCCTCCTCATCGTCCTGATCGTCATCCTCCCTCCTCCTTCTCCTCCTCCCCCGTCCTCGTCACCCTCCCCTTCTTCCTCCTCCTCATATTCCTCATCGCCCTCCCTCCTTCCTCCTATTCCTGCCTTCCCTTCGTCCCTCGTCCCCTCCCACCTGCTACCTCAGCCGTTCCTTCTCCATTCATTTCCTCACTCTTCCCTGCCCTGCCGTGGCGGGGGGAAAACAGCCCGAGGGCGGGAGGTGGGCAGCAGCGAATGAAAACACGTGAAACCCACGGTTCCCGTTAATTCGCACACAGCCTTCCTTCCGCATTATGCGCCAGGCTACGAGACATGTAGAAATAGGGCCTCCCCCTCTCGGGCTGGCCTGGGGGGGGACGTGGAACTTCGCGGAGTCGGCACGGAGGACTGCCAACGGAGCTTCGGCGGAATAGAACATAGCACCCGGGGGTGATCACGAATCGCGCCCTCCCCCTCTCGGGCCGGCGGGGGGGAGCTAAATGTCACGGAGGCGGTCCGGAGGATTCGTGGTCGTCGGCCACGTGGCCGGGACAGGGATTCACAATATGCCCCCCCCCCCCCCCCCTTGGGGAGGGGAAGCGGGAGTGTTTACTTGATCATCGGCGGAATGGAAAGTGTCAACGGGGGGCGTTAACAAATCGCGCCCCCCTCCTTCTCGGACCGGCTGGGGGGGAAGTTAAATGTCACGGGGCGGGCGCGGAGGACTGCCGCCGGAGTCTCGATGGAACGGAAAATAGCACCGGGGTGTGTTAACAAATCGCCTCTCCGGCCGGCGGGGCGGGGGAAGCTAAATGCCGCGGAGTCGGCGCGGAGGATTGCCGACGGAGTCTCGGTGGAAGCACGGTTATTGTTGGCGGAGACTCGGTGGAAGCTGGCCAGGGTACAGTTGGGGAGGGGCAAGTCACGATTTCTTTCCCGCA